>RCUC01168020.1:0-38780 GCA_003697995.1 Taxidea taxus jeffersonii
TTTTTTTTTTAAGAAGAACTTATTTAGAAGAAAATTTATTTATTTATTTAGAAGAAAAGCCACAAAGGGATAGAAGATATCTATAATATAAATTTAGAAGAAAAGCCACAGAGGGGTAGAAGATATCTATAATATACATAACCAACCAAATGTGTGACCCACGATCAAGTACTATGAAATCCCTAGACGGAATTCCTACAAATCACTAAGGGGACAACGTAAAGGAAAACTGAGCAGAACACTCGGACAAGCACTTCCTTAAAAGATTACCCAAATGGCCAACAAACATATGAAAAAGTGCTCAATCACATTACTCATCCTGGACTCCAAATTTAAAACACAAGAAAACAGCACTACAACCCACCAAAGTGCATAGAAAGAGAAAACAAACAAAAATTCCTACCATGCTGGGGGTAGTAAGCGTGTGGAAGGGTGACCGTCGATGCTGCTGGTGGGGATGTTAACTGAACAAATATTGGAACAATACGCTGTCATGCAGCACAGCATATCCTCCGTAGAAATACGTATACGGGGGTGCCCGGGTGGCTCAGTCGGTTAAGCGTCTGCCTTCGGCTCAGGTCATGATCCCAGGGTCCAAGGATCGAGCCCGGCTTCAGGCTCCCTGCTCGGCAGGAAGTCTGCTTCTCCCTCTCCCTCTGCCTCTGCCTGAGGCTCCCCCCTGCTTGTGCACTTGCTCTCTGTGTCAAATAAATAAAAAATCTTTAATATATATACATATATATGTATATATATTACACAACTAGTGAAAACCCTATGTCCCAACAGTTCCATTCCCTAATTGACACCAAATGTGGACACATCCACATATAACCAAAGGCCCACAAAGCAATGTATACAGCAGTGGCATTATCCACAACAGTCCAAAATCAGAAACAGTCAAAATGTGCCCGGGACAGCTGAACAGATGAACTGCGATACACGGACAGAATGACGGACCCCAGGGCAACAGCACCGAATGAGCTAATCACAACGTAAGTGAATCCTGTAAACACAATTTGAGTAAAAGAAGACAGACACGGACACAAACACTGCCTGTTCTATTTAAACTTCCAAGAACAGGCAAAAACTATTCACAAAGTTTAAAGGCAGAATAATGGTTCACCCCTGGGGAGGAGAATAGGGGTGGGAGAACACCTGAGATGGGCACCGAAGAGTATTTGGGAGGAGGAAGGGTGGAATTTAAACGCTACCGTGAAGTGACAGTATATGAGCACATATGACTAAAGTGCACAGCGAGGGGCCCCTGGGTGGCTCAGTCGTTAAACGCCTGCCTTCAGCTGTCATGATCCCAGGGTCCTGGGATCGAGCCCCGCATCAGGCTCCTTGCTCTGCAGGAGGCCTGCTTCTCCCTCTCCCATTCCCCCTGCTTGTGTTCCCTCTCTTGCTGTGTCTCTCTTTGTCAAATAAATAAATAATCTTAAAAAAAAATAATAATAAGAGCCACAATTGAGTAAATGCCGTATCTGGAAGAGCCAGCAGGAGAATCGACACGGAGAAACGTTCTTTACAGATCTGAACATCAGAAGAAAATACCCTCCCCTACGAACATCAAGACAAAAACATCTATAAAGGGTAAAGGTTTTACTGCCAATGGACTTAGACAGGAACACCTTAGCTAGGAATTGAAGGAATAACGTACCTGTGACATTCAAAAAAGCAATTGGAAACCCAGGATTTTCATTTCTGACAAACTGACCCTCAGATATTAATAAAAAGACCACACACACACACACACACACCCCGTGGAACTCCGAGAAAACTGTTCTCGTGAGCCTTACCCACGAGAAAGCAACTAGAGAATGAATTTCTGAAACAGACAGAGCAGCTCTTGGATAAGGGGCTGTTACTGGACAAGGACTGATGGTTGCCAAGCAACTCACTCAACTAAGACCACAGCGGGGGCTGGGGGTAAGAGACAGATCCTGAAATGGAGCCTGAACACACGTACCAAAAATAGGAAGAAGACGGGGAGAGAATATATGGAAAATAAAATGAGCTCATTGATTACCTTCCTGGTACTAACTAGAAGTAAAAGGATACTACACGAGGCTAGAAGTTGGAAATAACAGGAGAAAGGACTTTCTATGCTTCAGCTGTTTGGAGTCAGTAAATAGGATTGTCAGCCCGAAAAGCAAGGAAGGGATCAAAGCCTCCCAGAGTTGTAGCAAACTCAGGAACCAACTAGATGGGTCTCCGCAGGCCCAGGTAATTTGAGCATCAGGAAGAATGACTAATGGACACATCAAGCATATCAAAATCCCTGAGTTCATGACAATACTTAAAAAAAAAAAAAGATATATATTACAAACTTTATATATTACTGATTACTAACATATATTAAACTTTATATATAAAGTTATATATATATAAACTTTATACATATATGTGTATAAAGTTTATATATATATAGATATATATACCTATTTCTTTAGAAAATGCTGGAGTACCAAAAGAGTATTCTGATAATTAGTAAGTTAAAAGAAAGATTCAAGCATTTATCTTACTGCATTCTACCAACTATATCTCAAAGTAACCTCAAAGAGTCGAGAAGGAAGCCTTCTAACTATAAAAAACAATTAAATGATAGTATAAGCAGCTGATAAATTACAATAATGTCACTAAAAAACAGGCTTCAAAAGTTTAGTGATTAATAACACAGGAATCTCTTCTTCATCCTAAAATGCATTTAGATTTTTTTTTTTTTTTTAATTAAAATCGTGGAAATGAGACAGTCAGAAGAGTAATCTCTAGAATTTCTAGAGAAAAGAATTAGAACGAACTGGGAGACTGTGTGACTGTGTAGGAAAGAGCTGATTTGGCTGGGAGAACACTGTGACGCTCAGGGCTCTGAGATGCCAGCCGGGAGGGTGCTGAACACCTAAACACTGACAGGGGCTCTTCTCCTTTCACACCCCCGCCCCCCACCTCCACAACAGATCCCAAGAAGCCACAGGAAAGAAGGCCGGTGCTCTGCCATTTGCAACCTCTCCTCCCACAACCAACAGTAACTGTTTTCTTCACCCCTTCCCTCAAAAGCTACGTTTCTCAATCTTGGCACTACTGACATTTGAGGCTGAATAATGTGTCATTATGGGGGGCTGTCCTGTACATTACAGGATGTGTAACAGTGTCCCCGATGTCTCCAAGCATTGCAAAATCGCCCCTTCTCCCCCTCCACCCTATCCAATACCCCCATCCCCCCATTTGAAAACCACTGTTCTAAGGGGAAGGCCCCCAGTCACCAACCCCTGCCTAGCCACAAGGAACTTCCAATCAGCCTTTTATCACCTCCCTGTTAGATACAGCAGATGACCAAGAGTTAACGGACATCTGGCAAAAGCCTTCAAAGGATAAACACCAAGCAAACAGAAAAGGAGTCCCAGAGTAAATAAGCACTGTGAATGAAAGAGAATGCAAAATTTAAAAGCAAAACCACAGTACTGAGAATCCATCAAGGAACAGAACAGCTTCATGGTAAATGCACAGAAACAACCTGAGTTTGGGCCCCAGGGGGGTCAAGGTCAGCTCCACCATGTAACTAGCCGTGGAACTTTAGTCAAAGCCATACATTATTCATCTCATCTACACAGTGGGGAGGAAGATTAGCACATATCTCTTAGGGTTCCCGGAAGCACTAAACAAGGTATTTAGAACTTTGAAAAGGACATGGCACCATATAAAGGAATCAATAAATAAGGGGTTTCTTTGTTTGGTTTAATTATTCTTAAAAATATCTGAAATTGTATCCATGAAGTAAGACTGGGATGCCATGAAAAAGGAACAGACACACTCCAGCCCCACCGCCCCCCCACACAAAAAAATTCTGAATTAAAATTATGATAGTATATTCTTTAAAAATTAAATAGAGAGATGAAAGTTGAGGCAATCTCTCAGCAAAATCAGAAGGAAAAATAATAGCCCACTCAACCAGAAAGCTCAATATGCTCCTGAAAGAATTTCCAAAAAGAGTGGAGGTAAGAAGGTTATTGAGGAAATGAGAACTGAAGAACACAAGTGTCCAAACCAAAAAGGCCCACAGGATCCCACCACTGCAATGACCACTATAGTGACCGGGGTGTGTAGGGGCAACCCCCAGCCCTGACACTTACTGTGAAATTTGTGCCTCAACCTCTGCGTACCTGATCTTCTTACACAACCTTCACATCTCCTTGAGCCAGCTGAGTAGTCACTTCTTAACTGATCCAACTCCAGATTGTGAGCAAACACTCCCCACCCATCCCCATTATAAGTTCTAAGAGCCGCACACCTGATTTTATCTCGGCCGTAATTTTACACTCATTTCAGTATTATGTG
Organism: Taxidea taxus jeffersonii; assembly: GCA_003697995.1. NCBI lineage: Eukaryota > Metazoa > Chordata > Mammalia > Carnivora > Mustelidae > Taxidea > Taxidea taxus. Next base: position 4,336 of record RCUC01168020.1, read on the forward strand.
AGTACTGATTCCAAGAGTCGTGTGGCTGAGGGTCCCCATGCCTGTTTTTTGCCACCGTATCCCCTTCACATAACACAAGTACAATATGCACATAAGGAGTTTCTATACAAAAGGGCTATATAATAAAATCCCCGATTCCTGGGAAATATAATACATTATCATTCATAAATACATCTGCTACGAAGTTCTGTGGTTCTTTCCATGACATAAGAAAATTTCACAGATTTTTTCATAGTGCTTTAGCCTGAGTTCCATCAGTGGCAGAACTGACAAGTTCCTTCACGAAGTCTCAGATTTCCTAAAGGAACGAGCACCATCTAGTGGAAGGACCCAAAATTTAAAAAGAAGCTTGGGGCAATTTTCTCAATTGACTAATAAGCATGGGATAGTGACCTCGCACGTATTTTTTCAAATTAGAAACCCCAGATGCGGGGCACCTGGGTGGCTCGGTGGGTTAAAGCCTCTGCCTTCAGCTCCGGTCATGATCCCAGAGTCCTGGGATCAAGCCCAACATTGGGCTCTCTGCTCAGCGGGGAGCCTGCTTCCCCCTCTCTCTCTGCCTGCCTCTCTGCCTACTTGTGATCTCTGTCAAATAAGTAAATAAAAAATTTAAAAACAAAAAAAAAAAGTTGTCAGTGAAGACCATTTAATGTAGCTTTACAGGGACGCCTGGGTGGCTCAGTTGGTTAAGCGGCTGCCTTCGGCTCAGGTCATGATCCCAGCGTCCTGGGATCGAGTCCCATATCGGGCTCCTTGCTCAGCAGGGAGCCTGTTTCTCCCTCTGCCTCTGCCTGCCACTCTGTCTGCCTGTGCTCGCTCCCGCTCTGACAAATAAATAAATAAAATCTTAAAAAAAAAAAATAATGTAGCTTTACACTCAACACAGAAATGAAAATGGGGGGGGGAAGCAATTATAGTTGCAATCAATACTCCCAACATGCAAGAGAAACTGAAGTTACAATTGAGATGCTAACTGCACATGAAATACACCGTTTGGTACATTAAAGGCCCCTTTTTTTTTTGATGAGGAAAAGTTTTTAATCAGAAGATACGGGGGGGGGGGCGCTGTATGTTACACTTTGATACTGAAAGCCTTTGCTTGTGAAGTCAAAATAAGCTCATGAAATTCAGTAAGAAAACAAGGGAATCTCCAAGTAATATAGATGGCCTGCCTTCCGTTTTATTAGTGCTGAGAGAGAACACGAAACGGACCAGATGGGACCCAGGGTGGCACACTCCAATGCTATTCCATCACCCCGGAAAAATCACGTCAAACAATGAGACCCAGGCCGGCCTTTCTCAGGCCTCGCCACACCAGTGAGGAGGGAAGTACATGACTATGAAGAAAGCGCGCATAAAAAAATAACACAGTTTTGACAAGAAAATAAACTTTTTACAGGGCAAACTCTCAGACCAAGAGCCACCACTTAAAAATAACAGCATGGATTGTTAATGATTGCATTTGTTTTAACTTCTACACCATTGAGCTACCCTGTCGGGAAAAGAGAATCAAAATATAACACAGTGAAGGCACTCGCTAGGATTTAATAGGGAAACGATGGTTGTGACCAACCCGCAAATGTCAGTGGCATGTGACAACGAAGAATTATTTTCTTTTCAGTGAAGAATTTATTTTCTCACTCATACCCTGTGGCCACCGCAAGTCCTCTGGGAACTCTGCTCCCCATTTCTGGGCTCCTAGACCCTGGAGGGAGAACTTCCACCACTTGGAACATCACCAGGGACCAGTGGGGCGGGCGTGTGGAGAAGTGAGGCAAACAGCACACTGGCTCTTAGGGGACACCTGGGTGGCTCAGTCTGTTAAATGTCTGCCACTCTGCTCAGGTCATGATCTCAGGGTCCTGGGATCAAGTCCCGCATCAGGCTCCTTGCTCTGCTGGGAGCCTGCTTCTCTCTCTGCCTGCTTGTTCGTTCTCTCTCTCTGACAAATAAATAAATAAAATCTTGAAGAAAAAAAAAAAACATGGCAGGATGGATGGATGGATGGATGGATGGACACAACAACATATAAAATAATTCCTGATTCATAGTGAATCATCTGAAAGTAATTCTATATTATATACACAAAAGTCTATGATCTCCCTTTTAGATTTTTTATAATAAATTTGCACTAGTGTCTTGATTCCTAGAATTGTACTAAAGTATTTTTAAATATTTTGAAACTCTTAAAAGTAGTTCATTTGAAATGTTAAAAAGACTTTCTAAATATTTTATGTGAAGTAGAATTATAAAATCAATCCAATTCCATTTTTTTTTCCTGTATAGGACACTATTTACAAATCATGACCACCAGAGAACACTCATAAGTCCTACTACCTTTACTGACATGTAGAAATACTAACAATAACTTTCAATTTTAAACAGGTGGATAAAAAAGATCTTCCTTTATTGTCCTCTATCTGTAATAAAGACAATGCAATTTAGGGAACCACTAGAGTTAATTGAAAGTGATTTTTAAAAAATTATCAACTATTTATGAAAAACTGTAAGAGCACAATAAACAAATCCAATGAGATGTGAGCACCTATTCCTATGGCCACAGCGAGCACTTGGGTATTTGTGAAATGAAGGGAAACAAACTGGGCAAGACAGAGCCTGGAAGGGAAGCGTCCCAGCCTCCTTTACCAGGCAATGAGGACTATACAGAGATGAACCACATACAGATCCTGCCTAAAAGAACTGTACTCAATGAACAACTAGAGCCATCATTACAGTAGGTGCCAAAAATATGTGACATAGATGCTTACAACCAAATGGGAATATTAGATCCATGTAGACACTCCCAGAGGATCTCTCTAGAGCCAGCATATGAAAAAGTAAAGCAAACCTCAGACTGGGCTGGGGTTACCTACACTTGAGACCCCAATACATGCTCTCCCTAAAACACACTGAGCTAAGGATTCTCTACTGGATAGTGGGCCTATCAGGATGCTTCTGTCTTATGCATTTAAGACAAAGAGAATCGGGGCGCCTGGGTGGCTCAGTGGTTAAGCCTCTGCCTTCGGCTCAGGTCATGGTCTCAGGGTCCTGGGATCGAGCCCCGCATCGGGCTCTCTGTTCAGCGGGGAGCCTGCTTCTCCATCTGTCTCTCTCTCTGCCTGCCTCTCTGCCTACTTGTGATCTCTGTCAAGTAAATAAATAAAATCTTAAAAAAAAAAAAGACAAAGAGAATCTGTGTCTATATATGCTTTAACATAATAAATTATAAGAGCAGACAAAGCACAGACCGAAAGATAATTAGAATGCATATAAATAAAGATCCAGTAGCAGAACACCAGGAATTCCAAGAAATCAGCCAGAAAAAGACAAATAACCAAGGAACAGAAAACAGGCAAAGGTTGTAAAAAGGCATTAAAAAAAGAAAAACGGAGGAGCCCATAAACATACATTCAACCTCTAATGTTCAAATAAATATAAACTAAAAGAAGGAGAGAGCATTTTAAATTGATCCTGTTGGCAAAAATTAAAATCTAACAATTCCAAGTGTTGACACGGGTATGAAGCAACTGGAAATCTAATCCTACTGATGGGAGTGTAATCGGGTACAGCCTTAGAGGAGAAATGGGGCAACATATAAAAAAGTGTGAGATGTGCATCTCTGTGGCCCAGCAACCCCATTCCCTGGTGGCATACCTACAGAAGCAGTCCCATACATGTACAAGGACAATCTACACATGGGCTCTTTACTGCTTTGTTTGTAACAGTGACATGGAGATAAAGGTGACTTCCAGAAGGAGGAATCTTATACCCACAGGACACCTTTCAATGTAAATATCTATGGCCAGGAGAAGTAATCTGTGACCTAGTCCTAGAACACCATGTAACAGTGAAAATAATGGATCAAAACCATTTGCATAACCATAAATATATCTCAAAATATATAACAAAATATTAAGTAAAACGTTGCAGAAAGATGAATGTGTTAAGTATGAATCGAGGGTGCCTGGGTGACTCAGTGGGTTAAGCCTCTGCCTTTGGCTCAGGTCATGATTTCAGGGTCCTGGGATTGAGCCCCACATCGGGCTCTCTGCTCAGCAGGGAACCTGCTTCCCCCTCTCTCTCTCTGCCTGCCTCTCTGCCCACTTGTGATTTCTCTGTCAAATAAATAAAATCTTTTTTTTTTTAAAGATTTTATTTATTTATTTGATAGACAGAGATCACAAGTAGGCAGAGAGGCAGAGAGAGAGGAGGAAGCAGGCTGTCCGCAGAGCAGAGAGCCCAATGCGGGGCTCAATCCCACGACCCGAGCCGAAGGCAGCAGCTTTAACCCACTGAGCCACCCAGGCGCCCCCAAATAAATAAAATCTTAAAAAAAAAGTATGAACCGAATTATAAACAGTTTTAAAATATACAAAATAATATCTCCTATTTTTTTAGGAATACAAACTCCAGATGACCCATGGCCAATGAGGGAAAGGAGTGTGAATAAGAAGGGATACTCAGGCTTCAAACGAATTGAATATTCGTTCCTAAGCTGTATGGTGAATACGAGGGAGTTCAACATCTGTTACCTGCCTTTTTAAGGCCCCAAATATTCTGTAACATTTTTTAAATGAAGGAAAAGTTAACCTTAACACACATAGCCAACTTAAGAATTTTTTCAAGAATGTCAAATCATAGGCCATTGATTTTCATTACAATGTAGCAGAATGAGAGCAAGGAAACAAAGACCAGAACAAAAGTTTATTAAGGCAGGGAGCTCCTGGGTGGCTCAGTGGGTTAAAGCCTCTGCCTTCTGCTCAGGTCATGATCCCAGGGTCCTGGGATCGAGCCCCGCATCAGGATCTCTGCTCAGCGGGGAGCCTGCTTACCCCTCTCTCTCTGCCTACTTGTGATCTCTGTCAAATAAATACATAAAATCTTAAAAAAAAAAAAAAGTTTATTAAGGCAAGAAAGCATCTTCCTGAAAAAAAATAACAGAAATAAAGGGTTACTGAAAAGTGCCAGTCCAGGGACAGAGCAGGGCACACAGCTAACCGAAAGAAAAATTGAGGATGGTGCTCAGGGCAGTAACACCAATGATGTACCAGACGGTTTAAACCATGTCTCTTCTATTAATTCGTTTACTCCTAGTAACAAGCAGGCAAGGTAGGTCTACTATTATCACCATTTCATATAGCAGGAACAGGAGGTGCTGTGAGGTGAATAATACGATATTATTATCTTACTGCAGCATGATATTCTCGGCACAGCCAGAATCTGAGAAGAAGCAATGTGGCTCCCTAGCCCTAACCCTGAACTCCTACCACAGATGTGTGTCCCCAAGAAGGGAGAGCCCGGGTGTCTGGACACATGAATACTCCTGAGTACACCCAACTGCCCATCATTAAGGCAACCCGAGAGAGGTGACCACACACAATGAGAACGAAATGCCACAGAATGAAAGAAAAAGGGACAGAAGAGAAAAAGAGGCAGCAAAAGGTCCCAACTTGATCTGGATGAAGAAACAAAGATGTCCTGAGGTTACAGGGCTCCTCCCTCTAGAAATTACCTTTAGCTCCTTTAGCCACATACTGGACTTGCTCTTTACTCATTCAATGATCACTTGCTGAGTGTCTAAAGTACCAAACTGAACTTCAGGGAAAGGACCCCATCCCTCCCCTGCAAACCAAATGGAGTTGATGCCAAAAGTTTACATATAATTCTATTCCAGATTTTGGCACATATATTCCTGAAATACTGTTCAAAATGTGGATAGGTCTCCAAGCCAGCCCATAAAAGCATGTTTAGATCTACCCTGTGAGGGGCACCTGCGTGGCTCCATCAGTTAAGCAGCTGCCTTTGGCTTGGGTCATGATCTCAGGGTCCTGGGATTGAGCCCTGCATTGGGCTCCCTGCTCAGCAGGGAGTCTGCTTCTCCCGCTCCCTGTGCCCCTCCCCCAACTTGTGCTCTCTCTCGCTCACTCTAAAAAATATATATATATATATTTTTAAAGATTTTATTTATTTATTTGACAGAGATCACAAGTAGGCAGAGAGGCAGGCAGAGAGAGAGAGAGAGGGAAGCAGGCTCCTTGCTGAGCAGAGAACCTGATGCGGGGCTCGATCCCAGGATCCTGGGATCATGACCTGAGCTGAAGGCAGAGGCTTTCACCCACTGAGCCACCGAGGCGCCCCTAAAATATATTTTTTTAAATCTCTCCTGTGAAATTCTACCTGAACCTTGAGTTTCCTTCCACCAGGATTTGTGTTCTTACACTCCTTTTCATACAACTCAGAGACACATGGACCTAGCCTCCTCACAACCTGCCACATCCCGTTCCATCAGGTCCCTGAGGAACAGGCCGCTCCCTTTTTTTTATCCAGGTCCACAACAAATTGTGGTAAATGTACTTTGAGAACCAACGCAGAATGTCCTAATAGGACCACGCTCACGGCCCAAACACCTTCCAGGCGACAGGGCACGAGCCACTGGTGCCTGCCCCGGCGTTAGAGCAAGGGTTCCAAGCACTGCCCAGCCCCCAGGCTGAGGGGAGAAAGGGAGACAGGCCAGGCCACTGCTAATGCAAACACACAGATCAACCAGCCGGTCACTGCCACACACGTCCAGTCACTGCCACACACGTCCAGTCACCTGCGCGATGATCTGGCGAAACCTAGTCAAGTGGGAGATGCCCAGCTCTGTGGCCCAGCAAACCCACCGTTAGGCAGAAGAGCTAAAGAAGCTGGCTGGTTCCCTACGAGAATTCCTAGTCTCTGGAAGTGGAGACCAACAGGAATCACCTCCACCAGGGACATGGAAAAATTACTGCCTTCCTGACTCTACCCATTCTAGTGAACGAACAGTTCGTAAGTGTTCCAAGGCAGGAAACTCCCCATTTCTATAGAGGAGATAGACTCCCTGCTATTCAATCTGGAATAAATGCAAATGTAAGGGGACCATTCTGAAACGAAGTGTATTTGAATTATCATTTATATCTCACAGTAACTTCCAGAAGGCACTGATCTATTATGTTGAACACAGATGCCAGTGGTAGGACACAGCCCCATCGAGCCATCACTTCAGGACATCTTGAAGAGAAACTGAGTATTTCCCATTACAACCTAGCTCTTAGTCACTCATCCCCAGTCCCACGCAAATCTCTAAGAAGAGCTACACATGGCCTCTGTTTTGAGACTAAGAATTACAAAGGCAACAATTTACTCAGGGCCTCAGGAATTCCTATCTTCGGCAGACTTCGCATGTTTCTGTGCCTGAAAACATGTAAACTATAACGTAAGAAATAACTTCGTCTGGCTCCTTCAGCTGGCTGAACAATTACCTTTGATTGGCCAAGGAGCATTACCAGCTGCTGTACCCAGGTCTCTACTCTGTCAGACCAGGTGGCCATGGATCATTGGCAACGTCTGGCTGTCTTTCCCTTTTCCTCCCACCCAAGGCAAACAGTACCGCAGAGGCAAGTAACATAAGCTCCCCAGTGGGTTTACTCTCTGAACCTAACACCACCTCTCCCCTCTCAAACAGCACAATTTGTCTCTAACGAGCCCTGTACCCACAAGCATCTTATAAAATAGTCTTTCAGCTTTGAATCTGATTTGCTACTATGTAAATATCCCCTTCCCCTCCCCCCACCCACCCATTATGATGCTTTTCATTGCTTCTGAACTCAAAGAGGAACCTAAAGGGCTACAGAAAATAAGTTTATAAAACCACTGCTCAAAACGTGATCGCTCGTTTTTTTATAGCTTGACTGTATCAATTTATCCTGGAAATAGCTCCTTTCCAAGAAGTCTCGTGGTGCTAATTATTAAGAAAATTGGAATTATTAAGAGATTAAAGTCACACGTTACCCTCAAGTTGGTTTTTCATTTTCTAGAGTTTCCAGGTTGGAGATATAAAAATTTTCTAAGTATATTCTCATTCACAGGCAGGTTGCCTTCTGAACATCTGTTCAAGACTTATTTTTAGACCCGGACTAAGACAACTTTCACTTTTAAAATTCCACCTAAATCACAAACATTAAAAACTTAACAAATTCACATTAACATGGAGATTTAAAATGAAGTCCCACTAATTTATCCACTGTATCTTCCTCCCACCGATCAACTACTCTGTCCATGGCTTCATGTGTTTCGTTAAAAACAAAACTTCGGGACATCTTTAAAAAGAGAAACTGAATTATTTCCAATTGCAAGTATAATTTGGTAGGGAGCTGATATTCAAAATACATGAAGAACTTCTTACAAATCAGTAATAAAATAACCAACAAAAAGTGGACAAAGGGAGACTTTTGGTTTCAGCTCAGGTAATTAAGGAGAACGAAAGTCCCAGAGCGAACAGTCACTTGGAAATCAGAAAGAACAGGGGAAGAGAGGGATTCATGGCCAAGAGCAGCTTTGCAGAAAGAGAAGCTGCTGGAGCCCGGAAACTCCTACGAAACCCTCATGGAGAACTCTGATGACTTGACGGTGGCTGAATGTGGACTAGTTCGAAAGTTAAAAACTCCTAAGCCCCAGTCCTAGGGGAGGCTCCAGCAGTTTTCCTCCCACCAACTTCTCATGGTGAAGACGAAGAAAAATCCCCTACTGTTTCAAATAGGAGATCAGAGAAACATCCATTTTGAAATACACAGGCCAAGAGCTTTTTCCATAACAGAGGCCTGCCCTCTATGAGAGGCTGCTTTAAATAGAGCTCTGTTGGACCTGGGGACTAGTGAGGTGAACTCCAGCCTCCTCTAGCCTTCCTGTCCCAAGTAAGAAAGAAAAGCCAAGAGGCTAAGAAACGCTTCTGAAGGTCATGAGAGCCCAGGGACTCAGGTCCATTAAATAACAGACACTTAATCATCAAGATCACAGAACAACTCACCACCCCCAGGGCCCCAGTGAAGTAACAGTGGTTATGACTGAGAGCTGCATGTCACGGACTCCGAGAGAAGTCCTAAGGAAAGCCAGAGAAGGAGGCGGGGGAGGGAAGAGCCATGAAGGTTTCCGAGCCTTGTGACCCTCACAGCTACAGCAAACATTCAACACAGCCCAGCTCGTAGCCAGATTAACATAAAAACTCACTAAAAGGGCGCCTGGGTGGCTCAGTGGGTTAAGCCTTTGCCTTCTGCTCAGGTCATGATCCAAGGGTCCTGGGATCGAGCCCCACATCGGGCTCTCCACTCGGCGGGGAGCCTGCTTCCCCCTCTCTCTCTGCCTGCCTCTCTGCCTGCTTGTGATCTCAGTCTGTCAAATAAATAAATAAAATCTTTGGAAAAAAAAAAAAACTCACTAAAAGCCCAATTCCTATTACCCAATACCTATATCCAGCTTTCAATAACAAAAAATTACAAGACATGATAAGAGAGAAACACAGTCTGAAGAGATAAAACAACCATGAGAACCAGACTCGGAAAGGACACAGATTTATGGAACCGGGAAATAGGGAGAGTAAAATAAGTATGATTAATACGCTAGTGGCACTAATGGAAAAAGTGGACATGTGAGAGCCAGTGGATAATGTAAGCAGAGAGATGGAAACTCAGAATTAAAGCAAAATGCTAAAAATCAAGAACACTGTACCAGGAATGAAGAATGCCTTTGATGTGCTCATCAGTGGACTGGACATGGCCAAGGAAAAAAAAATTCAGTAAGATTAAAAATATGTTCATGGAAATTCCCAAAACTGAAATGCAAAAAGGAACAAAATATCCAAGAACTGTGGAATAATAATACAAAGGTATAACAAACACATAATGGGAACACCAGAAGAACAAAGAGAGAAAGGAAAAGAAATACTCAAAGCAATAACGGCTGAGAATTCTCCAATATTAGTGATAAAACCCCAACCACAGATCCAGGAAGCTCAGAGAACACCAAAGAGAATAAATGCAAAAAAGATCTACACCTTGCATTAATAGTCAAACAGCAAAGATAAAGATACTGAAAAGAGCGGGGGGGGGGGGGGGTTGCACAGAACACCTTGCCTACAGAGGACAAGGATAAGAAATACATCGGATGCCTCATCAGAAATCATGCAAGCAAGAAGAAAGTGGCTGGGGAGAAAAAGCGTGTTAAAAGAAAAATCCACCAATTCTGTAGCTGGTGAAACTGAATTTCAAAAGTGAAAAAGAAATAAAAACAGAACAGTTAAACACAGGGCACCTGGGTGGCTCAGTTGGTTAAGCAAATTCCTTTGGCTCAGGTCATGATCCCAGAGTCCTGGGACTGAATTCTGCATTGGGCTCCCTGCTCAGCAAGGGGTCTCCTTCTCCCTCTGACCGTCCCCCTCTCATGCTTTCTCTCTCAAATACAAAAATAAATAAAATCTTAAAAAAAAAAAAAAAAAAGAACAGTTAAACATAAATTCAAGGAATTTGCTGCCCAGTAGACCTGTCTTACAACAAGTACTTAAAGAAGATCTTCAGAGAGAAGGAAAATGATATAGGTCAGGCACTCACAGAAGGAGTGGAGAAGGAATAAGTAAACATAAAATAAAATTGGGGCACCCGGGTGGCTCAGCAGATTAAGCAACCAACTCTTGATTTCAGCTCAGGTCATGATCTCAGGGTCCTGGAATCCAGCCCTCAGCACTCAGCTGTGAGTCTACTTGAAGATTCTCTCTCCCTCTCCCTTAGCCCCTTGCCACCATGCTCTCACTCTCTCTCTCAAATAAATCAATAAATCTTTTTAAAAAACAAAAATTAAGTCCCTTGTTTTTCTTATTCCTAAATGACCAGATAACTGTTCAAAATAGTAAGAATAGCAATTTGTTGAGTTATTAAAGAATATGGGTAAGTGAAATGAATTAAAACAATGTTATAAAGGACAGGAAAATAAGAATTGAATATATTCTCTTATAATACACTGTACTATTTGTGAAAAGATATGATGTTATTTGAAAGTGGACCTACATTAGTTATAAATGAAGGTAGCAAACGCTACTTCTGGAAGTATCTTTGTAAAACCTTTGTAAAAAGTATATGGAATAGGGGCGCCTGGGTGGCTCAGTCGGTTAAGCATCTGCCTTTGGCTCAGGTCATGATCCCAGAGTCCTAGGATTGAGCCCCATACTGGGCTTCTTGCCCTTCCCCCTGCTCCTGTTCTCTCTCTCTTTCAAATGATTAAATAAAGAAAGAAATAAATAAAATCTTTTTTAAGAGTATATGCATATGCTAAGATAGAATAAATAGAATAATATAAAATGTTCAACTAAAAGCAGAGAAGGAAGAGAAAGAAAGGGTGATAAAATTTAAAAAGGGGGCACCTGGGTGGCTCAGTGGGTTAAAGCCTCTGCCTTCAGCTCAGGTCATGATCCCAGTGTCCTGGGATCGAGCCCCAAAATCGGGCTCTCTGCTCAGCAGGGAGCCTGCTTGCTCCTCTCTCTGCCTGTTTCTCTGCCTACTTGTGATCTCTGTCTGTCATATAAATAAATAAATTTTAATAAAAAAAATTTAAAAAGAACAAGTGTAATGAATGAAAATCAGTTGCAAACATGGTGAATATTAACCCAACTACAACAACAATTACTTTAAATGCAGATGGTCTAAATATGACAATTAAAATAAGAGACTGTGGGGCGCCTGGGTGGCTCAGTGGGTTAAGCCTCTGCCTTCGGCTCAGGTCATGATCTCAGGGTCCTGGGATCGAGCCCCACATCAGGCTCTCCGCTTGGCAGGGAGTCTGCTTCCACCCCGCCCTCTGCCTGCCTCTCTGCCTACTTGTGTTCTCTCTCTCTGTGCCAAATCAATAAATAAAATCTTTAAAAAAATAAGTAAATAAAACAAGAGACTGTGATAGATAAAAGGAAGATCCAACTATATGTCATCTACAAGAATCCACTTTAAATATAAACACATGGGGCGCCTGGGTGGCTCAGTGGGTTAAAGCCTCTGCCTTCGGCTCAGGTCGTGATCCCAGGGTCCTGGGATTGAGCCCCACACCAGGCTCTCTGCTCAGCGGGGAGCCTGCTTCCCCCTCACTCTCTGCCTGCCTCTCTGCCTACTTGTGATCTCTGTCTGTCAAATAAATAAATAAAATCTTTTAAAAATAAATAAATAAATAAATATTAACACATACAGGTAGATGAAAAGTAAAGGAAGGGAGAAAATTCATGCTCACACTTACCAAAAGAAAGCTGAAGAACCCATATCAATTTCACACAAAGCAGATGGCAGAACAAGGAAAATTATCAGAGATAAAAAGGGTATTACATAATGAAAAGGGGGTCAATTCTCTGAGAATGCATAACAATCCTTAATGTGTTCATATGTACCTCACAAGAGAGTATAAAATACGTGAAGCAAAACTGATAAAATAACAAGGAGAAATGGATAAACACATCATCATTCTCGGAAACTTTAATACCCTTCTACACAGTAACTGACAGATCCACCAGGCAGAAAATCACTGAGGAAAAAGTTGAACAAAACAGCACCAACCAACTGTACCTAACACTTCATCTAACAACAGCAGTATACACAGTCTTCCCAAACTCACACAGAACTAGATAGACCACATCCTGGGCCATAAAATACACCTTCACAATCTAAAAAATGGAAATCATACACCATTAGCTTAGACTACACAGAGGTAAGTCAGTAACAGAAATACAGCAGGAAAATATATATTTGGAAATTAAATAACAAATGAGCTAAAGATGACGTATCAAGAGAGATCTTTAAATATTTTGAACTAAATGAAAACACAACTTATCAAAATTTGTGGGCTGCTGCAAAAAGAGTGGTTAAAGGAAAATTCTAGCACTGAAGGCGTATGTAAAATAAAAAATGAGAGAGAGAGAAAGAACTAGATTCAGTAACTTAAGCTTCTACCTTAGGAAACTAGAGCAAGAAAAGCCAAGAGAAGAAAATAAAGAATAAAATAGAAATCAATGGAATTAAAACAGGAAGAGTTCGTTAGGCATCCAACTCCTGGTTTCAGCTCAGGTCATGATTTCGGGGTCATGGGATGGAGCCCAATGTCAGGCTCCATGCTCAGTGCATGGTCTGCTTGAGATCCTCTCTCTCTTCCTCTCCTTCTCCCCCTCCCCTGCTTGTACTCTTGGAGGGAGGGAAAGAAGGAGAGATGGATGGAAGGAAGGAGAGGGGAAGGGAGGGGAGGGCAGGGGAAACAACTGAGAAAGAACAACAAAACCAAAAGATGGTTCTTTGAAAAGATTAATAAAATTGATAAACCTACAGCCAGGCTAGCCAAAAAAAAAAAAAAAAGAGACACAAATTATTAATATCAGAAATGAAAAAGGAGTCATCACTATGGAGCCTATGGAGATTAAAAATAAAAGATAATGAACAATTCTATGCCCTCAAATTTGATAACTTACATGATATGCACCAATTCCTTGAAAGACACAAGTGACAAAAACTCTCATAAAAGGAGAAATAGGTGATCTAAGTAGACCTACATCTAACAGAGAAATTAAATCAACAATTAGTAACCCTCCAAAACAGCAAGGACTGAGTGAGCTCCAATGGTTTCACTAGCAAATTTAAGGGAAAAAATTATACCAATTCTCAAACTCTTCCAGAAAAAATAAAACACAGGGTGCGCTTCCTAACTCATTCTATGAGGCCTGCCTTACCCTACTATCAAAACCAGATGAAGACATTACAGGAAAGGAGAATTACAGACTAGTATCTCTTATGAACAGAGATGCAAAAATCTTCAATAAAATATCAGCAAATCAAATCCAATAACATATAATATGAATTATATACAAAAACCAATGGGATTTTTTTCCAAGAATGCAAAGCCTGGTTTAATATTCAGAAGTATTAATATAATCCATCTCTCCAACAGGATAAAAAATATATATGTGTGATCATATCAACAGATGCAAAAAACAAAAATCCAATACCAATTCATGATAAAAATTCTCAGCAAACTGGAAATACAGGGGACTGCCTCAATTTGATAAAGAATATGTATAAAATACTTAGAGCTAACATCATACTTAATGGTGAAAAACTAGATTCTTCTCCCCCTAAGATACGTAACCGGCAAGGATGTCCCCTCTCACCACTAATACTCAGTACTTAACTAGAAGTGCTAGCTAATGCTCTAAGACAGAAAAAGGAAATAAAAGGTATACGTACTGGGAAGGAAGAAGTAAAGCTGCCTTTGTTCACAGACAACATGATTATCTAAATAAAAATTCCAAAAAATCAACTAAGAAAACTCCGGAACTACTAAATGATTATAGCAAGGACTTAGGATGCAAATTTAATGTACCAAAATCAAGTACTTTTCTATATACCTGCGGTATATGAAAGAGAGACATAAGCAAAACAAACTCCAAAGGCCAAAGATGTTGTAAGACTGAAGAAAAGGGCTGACAAGTCCAGATTGACAAGAAATGGTTTATTAAGGGGACTTATGGACAGAAGCATGTCTTGGGAGGCTGAAAGATGAGCAGATCTCCATGATCCCACTTCCATCCAGTAAGACCTGCTTTCTGGCCCAAGTAGTTGGGGATTAAGTAAGTGCTAGGAAGATGCTGGGTCACAGGGAGCTGTCATCATGGTGGGCTGTCCAAGATGGCACTGTTCACACTACCACTGGTAAAAAACTGGAATTTGAACTTAAAAACAAAGTACCATTTACGTGAGTGCCAAAAACAAAACTCAGGTACACATCTAACAAGATGTGTAAAGAATCTAAATAAGTACAAAACTCTGATGGAAGAAATCAAAGATGATCTCAATAAAGAGAGAAACTCCATGTTTACAGACAAGAATACATAATATGGTTAAGATGTCAGTTCTTCTCAAATGTATACATTCGACACAATGCCAATCAAAATCCTAGCAAGATACCATGTACATATGACAAGCAGATTCTCAAGTTCACATGAAGAAGCAAAAACCCAGAACAGCTGACACAATACTGCGAAAAACGAAGTCAAAGGACTTCCTCAGCAAACTTCAAGACTTCCTATAAAGCTACAGTAATGAAGACACAGTAGCGTCGGTGAAAGCGTAGACACACAGATCAACAGAACACAACAGAGCCCAGAATGAAACCCACACAATTACCATCAACTGGTCTTTGCTGAGCTGTCTTTGCTCCCCTGTCAAAGAAAGGCCAGTCTTCCCAAATGCTGATGCTGGGTATTCACATGCAAAACTCTGAATCTAGGGGCCCCTGGGTGGCTCAGTGGGTTAAAGCTTCTGCCTTCGGCTCAGGTCATGATCCCAGGGTCCTGGGATTGAGCCCCACATCAGGCTCTCTGCTCAGCGGGGAGCCTGCTTCCCTTCCTCTCTCTCTGCCTGCCTCTCTGCCTAATTGTGACCTCTGTCAAATAAATAAATAAAATCTTTAAAAAAAAAAACCCTCTGAATCTAGACACAGAACCCCTTTTCACAAAAATTAACTCAAAGTAGGGCACCTAGATGGCTCCGTTGGTTGAGTGAGTGCCTTCAGCTCAGGTCATGATCCTGGAGTCCCGGGATCGAGTCCTGCTTTGGGCTCCCTGCTCAGCAGAGGGTCTGCTTCTCCCTCTGACCTTCCTCCTCTCATGCTCTCTCATTCTCTCTCTCTCTCCCAAATAAATAAATAAAACCTTAAAATTAAACTCAAACCTAAAAATTTAACTCAAAGTAGACCACAGAACTAAATATAAATACAAAACTGTACAACTCTTAGGAAATAACAGAAAATCTAGGTGACCTTGAGCATGGCAGTAACTTTTGATACAACTCCAAAAGCCCAATGTATAAAAGAGAAATTCTTAAGCTGGATGTTATTAAAATGAGAAACTTCTGCTCTGTGAAAGAAAATGTGAAGAGAATGAAGAGACAAGCCACAGACTGGAATAAAGTATCTGCAGAACACATATCTGATAAAAGACTCATATCCAGAAACACAAAAAACTTTTAAAACTCAACAACTAATGCCACTCAGTTAAAAAAAAGGGGGGGGGGGCAAAAAATTCTGAAAAGACACTTCTGTAAATCTAAGACTTTTCTGAAAAGTAGGCTATTATTTCAAAGGAATCCGATGAGCAAAAAAATGGGCAAAGAATCCAAACAGACATTTCTGCAGAGATGATACACAGATAGCCAATAAGCACAGGAAAAGATGTTTAGCTTCATGGATCATCAGGGAAATGCAAACCACAGCAACCAGGAGGTACCATGCCACACCTTCTAGAAAGGGGAGAATGACAAACCCAGATAAAAACAAGTGTTAGCAGCACGGCTCAGTGGCTCAGTTGGTTAAGCAGCCGACTCTGGATTTTGACTCCGGTCATGATCTCATGGTCATCAGACCGAGCCCCAAGTGGGGTTCTGTGCCCATGAGGCGTCTGCTTGAGATCCCCTCCCCCTCTCCCCACCATCACCTGTCCCCTGCTTGCGTACACTGTCTCTCTCAAATAAATAATTTTTTTTTAAAGTGTTGCCGAGGATACAGAAATCAGAAGGCTCATACACTGCTGGCGGGAGTGTACTTGTAGAGCCACGTTAGGACACTGTTACCAGATACCCAGCAATTCCACCCCGAGGCATGTACCCTCCAGAACGGAAATCACGTCCACATAAAACCCCGTATGTGAATGTTCTCTGCAGCATCATTCAAAACAGGCAATAGGTGGAAACAACCCAAAGGTCCAATACTGGATAAAAAGATACACAGAACTGGTATATCCAGAAATGCTACTGGGCCATAAAAAGGTATGAAGTACCGACACGTGTTATTACGTGGATCTGCAAAGTGACAGAAGCCGGTCACAAACAATCCACATAGTATGTGACCTCATTTCTATGAACTGTGCACAATGGGTAAACAAACACAGAGAGACAGAAAGCAGATGAGTGGCTGCTTAGGGCCAGAGTGAGGAAGCGTAGGAGGAGGCAGGGATTAGGGAATGACAGCTACATGGAACGCGATGAAGTTATCCTAGAATTACGGTGACAGTCGCACCACTTTGTGAAGACACCTAAAACCATTGCACAGATACATCAAATGGGTAAACTGTCTGATACAGATCCCAATAAAGCTCTTACAAAAACCCATTACTATCTAAATACTGATGGCACCCCACTTAGAGTTGCCAGATTTCACAAAGAGAAATATAAATACAGCATGGTTCATACTTGCACCAAAAAAAAAAAAAAAAAAGATTATTTATCTTATCTTCAATTCAAATTACACTGATGTATTTTATCTGGCCACCTGACTCCCAAATCTATTATCTCCAACCTAGAGCATAATTATCCTCAATTCAAGATCCACGTGTCCAACTATCCAGCAGGAAGTTCTTCCCAGTTATCTCCCAAAGAGCAAACAAACATAAAACTACGACCACTTTTCTTCTGGGGAGATACTCAAAATACGGAAGAAGCGGTACCTCAGGGACTCTACGGGTAGGTGTTTCCCGGAGCCCTCTCCCAACCCTGATGCCTGGCACCAGCCCTCTCGTTGGATTAGCGGGTAGGGTGTCTAGGAGTTGAGGTTTAACCAACAAGGGGGAGGAGCTTCAATATATCAACAAACACCCCACCTGCTGGTGAGGGCGGACTCAGCATTCACCTCCATTTCTCAAAACCAAAATCACCTTCCCTCTCCCCCAACTTTGTCACCATCATCTTTGACCTGGAAATCTCATGTGCCATCCCATCTCCATAGAAACTAAAACTTCTTAAAAACAAAACAAAACCAAAAAAAACCCCAAGTCTGATATCTTCATTCCCCTGCTTTACACCTTTCAATGCAGTGGCTCCTGCTGTATTCGAATAAAGTCAAAGCCACTCAAGAAGAGGTCTGGGCCTGGAGTCCCTGGGTGGCAGTCGGTTAAGTGCTTGACTCTTGATTTCGGCTCAGGTCCTGACCTCAGGGTCCTGAAACTGGGCCCTATGAAGGGAAAAAAAAAATCCATGCTCAGCAGGAGGTCTGCTAAAGGTTCCCTCTCCCTCTGCCCCTCCCTGCACTCATCATGCTCTTGCAGGCTTGCCCTCCCGCGTGCGCTGGCGCGCGCGCTCTCTCTCTCTCTCGCTCTCTCTCTCTCTCTCTCTCTCCTGCTTGCTCTAAAGTAAATAAATCTAAACAAAACAAAACGGAGTCTCAGCTTACCTTCTTTTGCCACACTTTGCTCCCCACGCCCTTCCCTACTCCGTCTACCAGCCAAGAGTACCTGTCAGGCTCCATCCTAAAGGCACAATGCCCACTCATGCCTCCAGGTGCCTGTGTAGGTCATTCTTTCTGTCCAGCTCCCCAGCCCTCACAAATTCTCACCTGAGCAATGCCTACTCCACCTTCAGATTTCAGCTTAAAAATACCAAATCCCCCATGAGCCCCTGAGGTCAGTGCTGAGTTGGCCATCTTGTGCTCTTACACAAAACTCTATACAGGACCTCCCATAGAATATCTCAACTGCCCATCCTGTCATCTACAACCCCTCTGGGAGACTGCAGAGGGCAAGCGAGGGGCTGCTCAACTATCAACTGTGGCCCTGGGGGCCTATACAGTGCCTGGCATATAGTAAGAACTCAACAAAGACAACATGACTAAAACAATCACTGAAAGTTAACATTAGGTAAGGGGAGCCTGGGTGGCTCAGTCGGTTAGGCATCCAACTCATAACCTCAGCTCAGGTCTTGACCTCAGGGTACTGGGTTTCAATCCCCACATTAGGCTTCATGCTGGGCCTGGAGCCTACTTTTTAAAAAAGGGGGAAAAAAAAGTTAAAATTATGTAACTAAATGGAATAAGGGTCTGGTTGAGCATTACCATGACTCCTTTAAGACTGAAATCCCAGGGGCGCCTGGGTGGCTCAGTGGGCTAAGCCTCTGCCTTCGGCTCAGGTCATGATCTCAGGGTCCTGGGATCAAGTCCTGCATCGGGCTCTCTGCTCAGTGGGGAGCCTGTTTCCCCCTCTCTCTGTCTGCCTACTTGTGATCTCTGTCAAATACATAAACAAAATCTTAAAAAAAAAAAAAAGACTGAAATCACAGAAATACAGTAATTAAACCACATAAAGAGAACATTCTTGAAAATAACCAACTTGAGTCTTGTTGAAATACTTCAGAATCCCCAAAACAAGGGAAAAATTTAGGCTGCTACCTTTTTTTCTCCTGCCCATACATATACATGCAACTATTCAAAAGGGTAAAGAAAACATATCCAACTATTGAAAAGGTACTAAAAACTTGATACTCTTATCCTGGTAATCCAACACAATTGTGAAATACAAACAAAAATTTGAGTCATACGTCTTTATGTCATATCTTTATGTCATATCTTTACGTCTTTATGTCATATCTTCTTCCAAAATAAACCAGATTACAAAAATACAAACAACACAAAGAAATAAAGTCAAGAAATCTCAACAGGAAAAAAACACCAGGATAGAAGATAAATTTAGAAATGAGGTTGCAACACAAACTATATGCTTCACAGTTCTGCATATGTGCAAATGATGGGTCCAAAACGTGGCTCTCTGCGTACTGATCACATTCACCGCGAATACTGATAGCCTTGACGTGAATACTGATACGTGAATACTGATAGCCTTGTCTTGCCACTCCTTACAGATGACATTTCTCAGGCCTTCTATCTGTACCATCCTTCTGTGGATACCTCTAAAATCTCATGGTCACGGTTTTTTGTTTGTTTTTGTTTGGTTGGTTTTTTTTTTATTTTTTTCTCTATTCATTTGAAAGAGAGAGCATAAGCATGGGGAAGGGAGAAGCAGACTCCTTGCTGAGCAGGGAGCTCAATGTGGGACCCAATCCCAGGACCCTGGGATCATGTGAAGGCACATGCTTAACCGACTGAGCCACCCAGGAGCCCTTCATGCTCACGGTTTTGATCACTCAACTCTTCAATTTAGAAATTTCGTTTAAAAAAAAAATCCACAGCTAACACTCTCTAGGATCATAGTATTTCCTTTCCAGTGACAAACTCATAACTGCAGTCTTCCTGCCAGAGTGTGGCACACATCTTAAGGTGGCATGTCATACCTGTCACACACTCTAATCCCAAACTGCCCCCCTTAAGTATATGTTACATCAAACCAGAAAGTTACGTGTATTTAAAACCATGATGGGGCGCCCAGGTAGCTCAGTCGGTTGAGCATCCAACTCTTGGTTTCAGCTCAGGTCACGATTTCAAGGTGGTGAGAACAAGCCCTGCATCAGGCTCCACACTCAGTGGGAGTCTGCTTGAGATTCTCTCTCCCCTGCCCCTCCCCCTGGCTCACGCTTACTCTTTCTTAAACAAATCTTAAGAAACAAAATAACAACAACAAAAAACAAAACCCTGATGATTTAACAACCACTTTTTTTTTTTTAAATCATAAACTAAGGTGACTATTTGTGAAAATTTTGTGCTAGAATAAAAGCAAATTTTGCCTTTACCCATCTTTCAATCACACACCAACAGCTTCAACTGCCAGCAAAAGAGTCTAACATCAAAGCACATTCTGATTCACTCTAAAACACATCTTTTCCAATTCCTTTTGCTCTACCAAGATTTATGTACAAAAGCTGGAGGCTTCTCTCCTCCAACCTTCAGTAGAAGCACTTGGAATACAATTAAGCGGATTGTTCCAGCTGCTTAAAGTGCGATCCCATGTGCTTGCCTCCTGGAGGCATTTTGGTCTTTACATACTTGAAAATGAATAGAATGGGTCAGTCAAAGGACACAGTTGACGTCTGCATGGGATCGAAGCTTGGAGTGGGGAGAAGAGTAAGAAACAGGGAACAGACTAGAGGGACACAGTAAACCTTATTTTAAAAGTACATTTGATAGCAATACTGAAAGGTAACTTGCAACAGTATACACATGCTACCATGCTATTTAAATAGTGGCAACATCAATTTATTTATTCGCTGTTTTTCTAAAACCACATACCAGTAACTGTATGCTTCCTGACCACTGACTATTTGCATTTACTTTGAAAAACCACCTATGCTTAAAACTCAAGAACTAGTGTAAGAATTTTTTTAAAAAAACATTGGTGTTCTTTTACTGGAAATAACACCCATCTCTGTCACTACTTTTTGGCCCTTCACATGCTATGATAATTAATTTTTTTCAATACTTTTTTTTTTTAAAGATTTTATTTATTTATTTGACAGACAGTGATCACAAGTAGGCAGAGAGGCAGGCAGAGAGAGAGGAGGAAGCAGGCTCCCCACGGAGCAGAGAGCCCGACGTGGGGCTTGATTCCAGGACCCTGAGATCATGACCCGAGCCGAAGGCAGCGGCTTAATCCGCTGAGCCATCCAGGCGCCCCAATTTTTTTCAATACTTAATGCCTGCTCATATTTGCCTAACCTGCACTAACTATCAAAGAACTGAGATCTTCACTATTTTATCTGGAACTCACAAACAACCCTGTCAAAAGATATTATAATTTCCCTCTTTTAGGAAGGAAACAGACAGTAGCCACATTACAAAAATAGAAACACACATGCATGCATGGTTCGGGGCATGTTTATTTAATGATTAAGGGGGTGACGACGTCATTTGAAACACATTTTATTCCTTCTAGATCAAATCAATCGGAACAAATCCAGAGCTAGACAACTTCCATACATTCAACGTAAGAACGTGTTCGTGATCGCCTCAGTAAATTCTGAACTTCATCAATTATCATCTCAAGCCATTTCTTTTTTTTTTTCTTAAGATTTTATTTATTTATTTGACAGAGAGCCAGAAAGCACAAGCAGGGGGAGCAGTGGAGGGAGAGGGAGAAGCAACGTGGGGCTCGATGCCAGGACCCTGAGATCATGACCTGAGCTGAAGGCAGACGCCTAACCATCTGAGCCATCCAGACGCCCCTCAAGCCAATTCTAACACATCCCAACAGAGCAACTAAACAATCAAAAGATTTTCAGAACACAGAGAGACCTTGGCAAGGATATAAAAACTAACTACAGGAGGGGGCGCCTGGGTGGCTCAGTGGGTTAAGCCTCTGCCTTCGGCTCAGGTCATGGTCTCAGGGTCTTGGGATCAAGTCCCACATCGGGCTCTCTGCTCAGCGGGGAGCCTGCTTCCTCCTCTCTCTCTGCCTGCCTCTCTGCCTACTTGTGATCTCTGTCTGTCAAATAAATTAAAAAAAAAAAAATCTTTAAAAAAAAAAAGAAAACTAACTAAAGGACTGTAGTCTTTACGTGTATTGCTAGGAAAATGTCACATCTCAACATTTTCATTTCTTGAGAGTTGCTCAAGGCATGTGAATGTCAGTAAATCTGACAAGGGGGAAAAATGTCCTAAGATTCCTTCTATCCTGTGAAGCAACAGCGCCCCAGAAGTGGCTCATTTTCAAACAGCACCACCCGGAACAGCCTCCTCTCATGACACACAACCGCGTAACGCATTTAGCTGACCTCAGTGTCGGTCCGCATAGCGCCAAGGCACCAGAGGTGTGCACCTCCTACAGACTCAAGCAAGGCTCACCATTTTTTTTCTTTTTCAGCTTGAGTTAAATGAAAGAAAATGCAATTCATATTTCCAGAAGCAAAAGTGGCATAGTTTCCAGTAAGCTTCTTGTTCTCATTTTACTATTTTAAGAGTTCTCATCACTCCCAGCATGGCTGTGTGGCAAGATCTCATTTCTGGTGGCTGATCATTTCCATGGCAGGATGCTTTACCAAAACCGTCTCCAGAAGCTTGTTTGGATTCGTATTTTACTTCAGCGTATTTATACACAAAATACCATTTCCATGGCGTTGTGCCAAGAAAGAAATAGCTAGCTCGGATTTCAGTTGACTTTGTTAAAGGAAATTATTTTAAATTAATGTGGCCATTGAACTGCTGCCATCCTTAACCTCAGAAAATACAGTCCTTCTAATTTTTGCTGTGAACATTTATTTATTTAAGTGAAATTCTAGCTCGCGAACGTTGACCATAAGGCGTCTAAACCTTCCTGCTACCATTTCATATTCTTCTTCTAAACAAGGGCAGGCCCATGCCAGCCACATTAGTACGCCCAGCCGGATCACCACCATTAAGTGAAATCATCTATGTATTTTTGGTGGAATCTTTAACAACTTCCACGCCCGTCAGGGAAATGGAACAAGGCTGTTTTGTTTTCAGACAGCAACAATTTGATCTCTGGTTTACTAGATGGCGCTCAAAATATTTTTCCATACGTCTTTCCGCAAAGAGAATCTGACATCAGCACGGTTTACCTTTACCAGTGAATGCAGGCTTTTTTCACCAAACATATCCCAGAGGAAGGTCAGGTCTTCCTGGCTATCCACATGTGGCTGCAGCTGGGCTGGCAGAGCGGCCAACAGCTCATACAGACCTATAAAATGAAAATAAAACACAAAGCGTAATCTTAGAGTGAGCTCATTAATTTCGCTTAAGATGTGTGTAAATGACGGCTGCAACATGTCGTTTTTACTGGATCGGTATTCTGGGCCATCAAGCAAAACACATCTCCCAAGCAGCCAACGAACCTTTTTGATCTTTAAATCCCAAACAAGTTAAGTACTAAGATGCTAGTTTTTACCTTTCGGTTGTCAACAATCTACCAGGCGTCCGAGTTTACATCACCCGAGACAGAAAATGTGTACAAGCTTTCAGAAAAAGAAGAAAAAGCATACATTCCTTTCCTTAATCGTTATTACATTTCCCTCGATGTTCGCCAAAGAGTGAAATGAGTCATGAATAGGAAAAACTTCCTTAGAAGAGCAGAAAATTGATAGACTGGTCCATTAAAAAAGGTTTTGTGGTTTCCAAATAGTTCCTAATAATATACAGCTTCGAAAACATCTGCGTTATCTAACATCCAAAATCAAGGTCTAGAAAGTAAGACAGATTAAACCATCCTTGGTGTTGCTTCATCATAGTTGCCTGTTTTTAAAACAACAACAATGGGGCGCCTGGGTGGCTCAGATGGTTAAGCATCTGCCTTTGACTCGGGTCATGACCCCACAGGGTCCTGGGATCGAGCCCCCGCATCAGGCTCCCTGCTTGGCCGGGAGCCTGCTTCTCCCTGTACCACTCCCCCTGCTTGTGCGCTCTCGCTCAAATAAATAAATAAAATCTTTAAATGAATCAAGGAAGCAAGCAACATAGAATGGAGTTCAAATTGGACTCTAATCTGGGCATATGTGATACCCTCTGAAAGAGTTAAGGGGAAAGACATGGGTTACTCAAGGCCCTCCTCACTAGAAGCTTCCTTGGGGTAGACAGTAGCACCGTGTTCCACAGTAGCCTATTGCATAAACCATCCATCTCCTTCAGGAGCTGTCAGACTCTCGTCCAAGAAAAGTTGCGACAGTGCCTGCCAGGGACTCTTCAGGGAGGTGACCTGGCAGGAGTCAGTATCAACTCTTAGCACATGTTTCACTTTCCAGGGGGATTACATGAGGTAAAAAGGACAAAATTCCTTTTATTTCTGTCTGCTGTCTACAAAAACACCAGGACCTCCTGGGACCTACAACACACGGGGCTGTTGTTATGACTGAGCTGAGTAAGTGCTTGTTGTTCATCCGAGGGACAGCTTTACAAGATATTTAACCAGCAAAGAACCGTAGACTATGGCCGTGGATTAGTGTGTCTATTATCTTCCGAAAGCATTATCATATTCTGATAATCACTGATAATTCACAACCAAATGTATCAGCTTTCGCTTGGAAAGTTGGATCTGTAACTTGAGAGGTTAGATTAAATGCAAACATTCCTGGGCCTGCATTTGGCCAAAAAGAACCATAATACTCTAGGAAAAAAAAAAAAATTCTCCCTATTACACTCTTAAGTATTCTTGATGGCTTTTATTTATTCCCTTAAAAACCTGGCATTCTGCCTAAACTAGCTTTTATTTATAATTTCGTAAAAACATTTTTAAAGTGTCCCAACCTCATTCAATGTGTAATAATACAAGTCTCGCTTTACACCTATGCATGTACACACACACTTAAAGTAATGACAACTGCCAGCATCAGTGGTTAAGGTCAGAGGTTCAAGTTGAAAATGATGTAGAGAGAAGGTAGGGTTTCACTATTTTATTACTGATTTCGGGAGCAGTAAAACCTTATTCCTTGGTAACATGATTAATTTAATTAATGATACTAATTCAACTATAATATCATTTATGAGGTATAGCCGTTGGGGGGGTTAAATGAGGTAATATAGTAGAACAGCCCTGGCACATGCTAGTCTGTTTCAGATGTAACGTGGTGAGCTTCAGCCATTGTTGTTTTTACTGTTCTTATCACTGCTATTATTTTTTTTAAAGATTTATTTTAGAGAAGGGGAGGTAAGCCCAGAGGGAGAGAGAGTCTTAAGCAGACTCCGTGCTGAGCATGGAACCCAATGCAGGGCTCGATCTCACAACCCCTGCGATCATGACCTGAGACGAAACCAAGAGTTCGATGGTCATCCAACGGCGCCATTCTGGTGCTCCTGTCATTACTATGATTGAAAAAGCAGAAATTTGAGTCGAACAGACCTAGATTCAAGCCAAGTCTACACTTCAGTTAATTCACATAACTTAACCTGTTGAAAAGGAAATGGTAATCTGCGCATGTAATAAAACTGAACAGAAAACACATAAACATGTACATATATATAAATAAACGCAGGTGACACAGGGGAAACCTGAGAAAGGGTAATGGAATGTATCAATGACAACAACGAGCCCCTTGCAATTACTATAGTTATGCCAAGATGTTAGTTATGATTGGAGGAAGCAGGGTCAAGGGTACACGAGATCTGCACTATTTCTTACAACACGTAAATCCACAATGATCTCAAAATACAATTAAAACCAAATGAGATATTGTGGAAAATAGGACTTGTTACAAATTCAAGGGAACCATGCCCATAGCAGCACTGAGCCCTATGGCTAGCACAGAACAGGCATTTGATAAAATATGCATGTATGTTCTTCTTTTCTTAATATGTCTCCTCTGGAATGAAAACCCACTGCAATGGTACAAAGTCAAGACAACAGCTTAGCGAACACATTCCACTGGACCCAATACCATACGCAGAAAGAAAACCACCTTCGTCTTTTACATATGGAAGGTGTTAACTTTATCCAAGTACTGCTTAACCTTCTGTGGGAATAAACCATATGATGCTTACATTATAATAATAATTTCTCTGTTAGCAGCAGCTCATAAACTGAGTTTTCTGGGCTTTCCTAGCTTTATGCAATCCTAATTTGTATGCCACCCTCATTTGGCACCCTTGTGAGGACAGGAGTCACTTCTCCTGAGCTCCCACCTCTGGTAGCTACACCAGAGCCAGAAGAGACAGGACAATGCCAATCAGAAATAAAAGAGGCTGGGGAGAGTTAGGAGGGCAGGCGAGTGGCCTCAAGGCAGGTAATATGGACCATCACTTCTTCTCCAGGGCATCAGAAAGGCCCCAGAAACCAGCTCAGTCCATGGCTAAAACCAGGTCGCTGTTCTCACAGGTGCTTTTTATGTTCAGTTCCTAGAGCTCCAGTAGTGAATACCACTAGGAAATCCAAATGTTTCTGGTCCTTGATGTTCAGAGAGCAAGTAATGAGAGGTGAGCTAACAAGGGATATCTTGAACAATCTTACCTACACCTACTTAATCTTACCTAAATCTGAGCAAGAGCTGGGACCACACTCCTCCACAGTCATTCAAGTTCACGAGTGCTCCATTCCAGGTACCATTATGGTACCTACCTAAAGGTCTAAGACAAATCAGCCATGATCCCTGTCCTCAGGACGTCACAGTGTAGAGGACAAGCACAGACAGGTCAGTTAGAAGTGCAGAGCAGGGTCAGACAGCATGGCAAAGCAAGGTAAGTGGTCAGTTCCTCTACAGGAGGAAGAAGACATCAGGGAAGGCTTCAGCAGAGAATCACACCTGAGTTACGTCTTGAAAGCTTCTGCTCCTAAGAATCAGCATTTATGAGCTCTTCCATTCCGAGCACTACCTCAGCTCCTCTACACAAGCAGGTGTAGAACACGCCACCTCCTCTAGCCCGGAGGTCTTACATCTTGGGTAACACAGAATACACATCCTATACGCCCAAAGAGAAAGCAATCCTGTATATAATGGTCTCCTATTTGGGGCAACTAGGTAGCGCAGTCAGTTAAGGGGTTGACTCTGGGTTTCAGCTCAGGTTGTCATCTCGGGATCGTGAGATCCAGCCCTGCATCAGGCTCTGCGCTCAGTGCAGAGTCTGCTTGACATTCTCCCTCCCTTTCGCCTCTCCCCTGCCCACTCTCATGCACATGCACTCACTCTCTCTAAAACAAATAAGTCTTTAAAAAAAAATAATAATGATCTCCTATTTGTCCAAGTAAGGATTCAAAATGTATATTCCTCCAAGTAAAATAAACAGATGCTTAGGCTGTGGATAAAATATTCCAACAGCAAATTAATTTTCAGGGATGCTAAAGAAATGTCCATGCCTGCTTATAGTATTTAAATTATAATTTGGTTGGGAGCACACACTCTGAATTACCTATTAACTACAAATATCAAAATTTAGATTTGGGGGTTTGCCCCAGTTGCACATTTCATGCAACCATTTTATTTAAATTCTTCACAATGACATATCATGACTACCACCTGTAGAGGTGGAAGACATCATTTTCACTTCTATTTATTTGAGATACAACACATTTTTGAATGCGTGGGAGATGCCTTCAGTAAGAATCTGGGTAAAGCTGGTTGCTTTTCCACCCGTTCTACACCTCCGTGTTTTTATCTCCACAACAAAACCACTTATACCTACTTACTCTCTAAGCATCTCTAACATTTGCAGGTTTTTAACCCCTCTCCAAGAAATATTAACCCGGTGCAAACTTCCTTTTCTCTTTAAAAACAACAACAACAATCCTGTCAGATGATCTCTCCGCAACTCCAAACACTGGAATTTGGGTTATAGGAGAATAATTAGGGCTTCTCCAATCAACACATTTTTGTGTAAGTAACAGAGAAAATGGTCTATAAGAAATTTCCTAAGGGCTTGACTATAAGGCAGCTCCCTCTTCTCTGAGAGATCATTTTAAGAGTAGAAAAGAAATCTCACCTTCTATTTGGGGAGACACGATACAAGACACTGTCAAAGACACACACGAAAAAGTTATCTCGTGAAAATGTTCCAGTAGGGAAAAAGGCAGTACTTTTGTATAGGGATCTTATATACAGAGAGAAAAGGAGGCAACAACAGCAAAACTAAAATACAACAAGGTTCGTTTGATTAACATATACAACAATTATGGCGAGTTAAAGGAGAGAGCAATCAGTAAAGGTCAAAGCAGGCAACGTGAAAGTTGGCGGGACGTGAGCTAGGGTCTGGAGGAAGGAAAATAGGGCCTGGAAGGGTACGCAGCATTGTGGAGAACACTCAAGATGAAAAGTCACCAATAATCCTGTAAATGTATGGATTTTTAAAGGCACTAAAATTCTGCAAAGCTGAAGAAAAGACTAGGAAGTACTCAAACCCAAATTTCTGCTTCATATGTTTGCCCCAGTCATGATCCAATCCAGAGACAAGAGCTGTGCAGTAATTTGAACCAGGAAAGTTTAATATAAATCTGTAATGGAGGATTATCTACAAAATGGTAAGGCAAACTCTCAAGAATACCCAGGGCTAAAGGAGAAGACCCAAAACAACAGAGGAGGAGCGCCCTCCCTGACACTAGGATTCTCAGCTCCTTAAAGGAGGTGTGATTACGACCCACCAGTCGGCTGGATCTCCCAGGCCCAGAGCCTGCCCGCTGTCACCGGGCCAGTAGGAAACACCCCTCCAGGGTATGGGTGCGCAGAAAACCAAGGCTGGGACCAATGCTTCACTGGGGTATCGGTGGGGAGAGCCTGGGCAGCTGGAAACCACTGCCAGGACTAGAAAGCCAAAATAATCCCTGCAGGAGGGCGGAAAAGTGTGAAAGGGACTGGCAAACAGAAATCACCCCCTTTTTGGGGTGCTGGCTGGTCAAGACTGGCAAGCTGACTTCTGGGGTGCCTGAGAGACCCACCAGGAACTTTCCTAGAAGGGTGTCACTGAAATTCAGGAGGAAACTGTCCACTGGGTTGCCACCAGAACTCAAAGGGGTTGGGGGGGGAAGTGGTCAGCACCACCGGAGGCCTTCCACATGCGCTGCTGCCAATCCCGTGGGAGGAACAGAAACAAGCGAAAAACACCGGAACAAGGAAGAGCCACCTCTTCCTCCTGCAGCAGGCCGCTAGTGACCTTCCATGGCAAAGCCTGGCGTCATGCCTGTTGCAAAGAAGAATAATTAAAGGGCCAAGCTTAACTTTCACAGAGCAGGCAGTAAAATGTGGATTTGGAGCAGAGAGGCGATAAAAGGACACTTGGCCCAATCTTCTATACGGAGATGTAAGTGTATGCGAGCGTGTGTGTGGGAGCGCCAGGGCACGGGGGGGGGGGGGCGGGGGCGCTCTTCTTTTTGGGAGGAAGGATGTTGCCTTTCTGCTTTTATCCTGGTGTGGCTCTCTGTTGTTTGGCAGCAGGGACACAATTAGAAATATTTAATCTATGGTTAGTGAAGGTAAAGGGGTTACTAATACGGATTTTCAAAGAGAAATTGTATTACATCAAAGGCCTTGCATTTCCAATGTTTGCTGATTTTAACAGTACACGAAGCCTGGACCCAACAGCTCGGTTCGAGGACCTTCATGAGTCAAAGTTCTAAGTTCAAAGGTGACAAATGAAGATCACTCATCCTAACCGTAGAGCACTCTTAACTTCAACCTCCTCAAAAATGCCTAGTGCTTATAAAAGAGGGCAGAGAGAGAATGCTGTTTTCGAACAATTTTTTAAAAATGCCTAAAACTAGGAAGACAATACAAAGTACAAAGAGCAACATTTTAGGAACTAAGGGGGCGGGGGTGTTTAGAGCCAAGAGGAGCTAAATGCAGAGATGCACAGGTGTTTTAAGATTCTTAAACTGATCGCTGAAGCCTGCCATTTAGGAACCAAGTATTGTACTCCACTCTCCCCTTCCCAAGGAATGTTAGATGGCAAACGCTGGCTGTCTGAAATCATGAAAAATAATATACTGATGAGAATATCTGAATACAGACTAAATCGCTCACTCTGCAAGTCAGTCCACTGAGCCATTGCATATGCGGACCATGATCTTAAGTCCACGGACTCACTGAAAGTTAAATGTGCCACAGTTGGCTTCTCTGCAGCCTTACTACACCGAAGACCAACATATCTGTCATTCTCCTTAAAGATAAAAACCTAAATGCTTCCTCCCCACTTCCAACAACTTATGGTCGGAGAATGTTCTGGAGGCTTTTTGAGCCCTGGACCATGCAAGTGACAGAGGGTCAGTGGTCGTGTTTCACACGCAGACTGAAATACCTTTGATGCTTTAGCAACTTGTTTTGTGCTGTGTGTGTGTGTTTTAGTAAGAGTAGTACTGTAAAGCTAAAGTCGTAATTCTATAATAATCTTATTATCTTGAGGTAAGATGTGTGTTCTGTAACAGGCCAGTGATTTGATTGGGATTTGGGGAAGGTCAACAACACTGACCTAATCCGTAGGGAAATGGAACCATGTTGAATAAACAACTCACCCAATGTTATAATGTATTAATCAGAAGATTATTAGGAGTCGTTCTCCTCTGGGGTTAAGATCTCATTATTTCATAAGATTACTCAAATTAGGACTTTGGATAGTAATTTTATTCTTTTAATATTTTTAAAAGATTTCTTTATTTTAGAGAGAGAGAGAGAGAGAGAGTATAAGCATGGGGAGGGGCAGAGGGAGGGCATCTCCAGCAGACTCCTCATGGAGCCCAATGCGGGGGCTCAATCTCACAACCTTGAGATCATGACCTGAGCCAAAATCAAGAGTCGGCCACTTAACCAACTGAGCCACCCAGGTGCCTACAGTCATTTCAACTGTAGGTATAGAGATATTCCCACCATCACAGTGAAATCCTCTACCATATTCACCTTGCCTAAAAAAGCTAGTTATTAAAAATTATGTCTATTTCTATTCTGTCTCCCATCCTTAATCTTTCCTCCCTACCACCAATAAAGCTTCCTAAAATCATATTAATAATTATGACCAGATGCCAGTGCTAGTAGTAAGCCTATTACAGAGCTAAGGGAAGTGCTCTGCAGGTTACCTCACCTACTGCTCTCCATAAGTAGGTTCCATTTCTACCTCCATTTTACAGGAGGAAACACATGGAGCTGCGTAAATGACACATTCAGGACTTAACCTCAGCTCTGCCTATGCTTCTGTAATAATCCCAATATTTCAATCTCCTACTCAAAAACCTTCAAGAGCCTCCTTAAGGAGAAAAGTTTAAGGCCTAACCTGATTAATATTACAGGTGGATCAAATATATCAAATAAACTAGCAGAACATTTCACAGAATATTTTTGTCATGCTGCAGTTAAATGGTTTTCTTCGTATACAAAGAACTTAAAAACTATAACTGGCCATCACTGACAGACTTTATAACAAATAAATTTTCACACATCAAAAAAAAAAAAAAGTTTAAAAAGAAACTACTAAAAATTATTTGCGCCAAGCAAGTGATTGATATTAACAATGAGAGACGGATAAATTGACAGAAGAATGGGGAAAAAGGTCAAGCAAAGCATATCATTTCGTCCTACCAATTTAGGAAATAAATTTGCAAACACCTGGGGGTGCCTGGCTGGCTCAGTATGGAGAGTACCTCTTGATCTCAAGGTCATGAGTTTGAGCCCCATGCTGGATGTAGAGATCAAATTAATTAATTAAAAAATAAATAAATTTACAAATACCCATTCTTGGCAAAGGTATGGGAAAACAAGCCCAGCAGTCATTCGTTGGGATACATAATCATTCGCTCAATCAGAATTTACTGACCACCTGAGTTGAAACGTGCCAGATGCTGATCAATGTGTTTGGATGGACCAGTGAACCAAAAAGACAGAGATCGCTACCTTTATGGAGCTGATGCTATAGGGGAAAGACAAACAGTAAGGATCAGAAGTAGACTATACAGTATGGTGGATGGCGGCAAGTACTAACAGAAAAAGACAAAGCAGAGGCACCTGGGTGGCTCAGTCACTTGAGCACCCAACTCCTGGTTTTGGCTCAGGTTACGATCTCAGGGTCGTGAGATCGAGCCCCACGTTGGGCTCTGCCCTCAGCACAGAGCCTGCTTGAGATTCTCTCTCCCTCCTACTATCTTTGCCCCTCCCCCAGCTTGTGCTCTCTAAATAAACAAGTATTTTTTTAAAAGAAAGAAAAAGGAGAGCAGTGTAACACCGATCCATTTCTAGGCCACTGGCATACGGCAATGACAAATTAGGAAGGAGTCTGGGTGCACTACAGTGAGAAGTGACAAATGAGCAAAGACTCGAAGTGGCGGAGTTAGCCATGTGAATATCCTGAGGGACAAGCATTCCAGACAGAGGGATCAACGATACAAAAACTCAGACCCCTAAGAGACAGGGCATGCCTGGAGTATCTGCGGAAGGGCAAGAAGTCCAGCATGACTCAAGCAAAGGGAGGAGGAAGGAGAGATGTAAGAAATGATATAACGGGAAACCAGGCACCAGATCACGTAGAGTCTCGTAGTACAAACACTGCAAATAATTTAACTTTTACTTTAGAGGGAAGGAACCATTGCAGGGCTCTGAGTGAAGGAGTAACATGATCTTAACATTTTAAAACCATCACTCCAGCTGCTGAATTGAGAAGAGACAGCAGGGGAGCAAGGGCGGAGAACCATGTCCAAGGGTCAATGCATGATCCAGACAGACCATGATGAGGGCCTGTACCCAAGTAGCAGCCAGTGGAAGTTATGGAAATACTCCAATCCTGGAAATATTTTGAAGCAAGAGCTAGTTATGAATTTCTGTCTGAATAAGGGGTACGGGGAAAAAAAAAAAAGAATCAAGTATTTCTCTAAGACTATTTAAAGTTGCCATAAGTGTGACAGGGAAGTTCAGTGTTAAACACGTTAAGTTCAAGGTCTCTATTTGGTATCCGGGTGAAGATGCAGTGGGAAGCTGGGTACAGGAGTCAGGAGCTCAGCAGATCTATAAGGAGGAGCCACTGGCATATGGAGTGTATTTAAAGCCATGAGCCTGAAGGAGATTCTCAAGGTCACGAGTGTAGACATAAAAGAAGAGCCAAGGACTGAGGCCTGGGGTCTCCACTGTTAGATGTGGAGGATTAGAGCAGCTGACAAGCACTCAGAAGAGCATCTAGGAAACAAAATGTGGCAAGGAAGAATGAGGGATCCATATGTCAAATGTCACTGATGGCCATGCAGAGCAGAATAGAGTAAGGACGGAGAACCACCCGTTGGATTTAGCAACATGGAGCTTATGAATTCTGGCATCGTGATGAGTGAAGAAGCCTGGATGAGGAGCACTAAGAACAGAGACATGTGGGAGAAAGCAAATACAGACAAGTGGAAATGGTACAGGGAACATGTGGCAAGTCACCTTCTGACCTCGGCTATATTTTCAGTAAACTATGAAACAGTGGTCACCTGCTGAGAGTCAGGGAAAGGAAGAAAGTGTTTGCATCTGAAAGAAAAGGCTGAAAGAGGCACAGGACAAGGGATAAATGAGTAAAGCAGAGAAGTCATAAATTGGTATACAGTATCGACAATACGGAAATTGAAGGCATGCGTTCCCTTTGATCCAGTGACCCCTCATTTATTCACTCACGCCTTCTACTTCCAGGGAGCCCCGAGGGCCATCTGCAGGACCACCCTCCCACTGGTAGCCGTGTGTCTTTTAGGAAGAGAAACCAGAACAGGAAATACTTACTCTCATTTTTGCTGCATACTTTTCTGCACTGCTTTGGTTTTTACAAAATCAATATTACTTTTATAATTTTAAAAAATTTCACTTGTGGGAAATAATCTGACATAAGCTTTTCCCCAGCCCCACAGCTCACTACTTCTCCTGAAATTCCCTTCCAGCCACAGAGGACGGCTACTGGCTATCCCCTGAAAGTCTAACTCTATCCACAGAATCTTAGCCCAGTTCACTCAATAATTAACTTCCTGGAGACAGCTACTGCTGTCTTATTCCCCTCTTGCTGGACCCCGGAGATGATCTGAAAGACAAAACAATCGTGGTAACATACTCACCTCCGAGTTGCCTGAACAGATTTAACGTAACACACTTGACAGTATTTCAAGGGGCGTGCGTAGGGAGCAGGCAAACTCCCGAGACCCTCCGCGTTTCTAAATGCCGCCTGCTCCCTTCCGACCTCACTCTACAAATACTGGGTGCTGGCCGAATGCCAGGCACTGATAAGGAGGGGGCTACAAAAGTGAGGGGAAGGGAAAAAGCAAACAGATTCATCCCCGAGGTGTAGCGTAGACAACTCCAGGGAAAGCAAAAAGCAAGCTTGTAACAGGCGCTTTAATTAAGGCAGAGGGGATGAAGGCGCCATGAAAGCATAACCAAGGGAGATGAATGACACCAGGGGAAGCTTCCCTGGTGGAGCCACCAGTTTGCTGACCTGCAGGAAGCACAGACTTTTTTTTTTTTTTAAAGATTTTATTTATTTATTTGTTATAGAGAGAGAGAGAG
>RCUC01168021.1:0-66898 GCA_003697995.1 Taxidea taxus jeffersonii
CTGCCGCACCTGAGCTCGCTGTGAGCCGGGGGGGGGGGGCGCCCCAGAGCCCCGCCTCCCGCCCCCGCCTCCCGCCCCCGCCCCGCCTTCCTGGCGCCCGCGGCCGGCTTCGTGGACTCGCCGCGCCCCCCGGCGCCCTAGTGGGGCCCACGCGCCCGCTCTGCCCTGCACAGCGCACCCCCTGGGCTCCTGGGAGCCTGAGCCGCCAGCGTGAGGCACGGGCTCGCCGGACCTGACCCCTCCGCGGTCCTGCAGTCCAGGCTCTCCGCACCCTCAGCCCGGACAGCGCCCCTTTCCCTCCTGCGCCCCGGCTCTCCACGAGCTCGCCCTCTGCGGCGTTGTGGCCTCCTCCCCGCTGCTGCAAATGCCCTGGGGCTCCGCTGGGAGGGGAGTAAGCCACAGGGAAGATGCCTCTGGTCCCCCCGTAAGATTCCCGTATGTCCCAGAGACCCTCTGGCTGGGCCCGTGGTCTGTCGCTTTCTGCCGCTGCCGGGCGCTGGGTGCCGCGTCACAGGAGCCGGTCCGCGGGCGGGAGCGCACTCAGACGGCGGCCGGATTTATGATTTTGCTGCATTTATGCTTCTGTTCTCCAAAGTGGAAAACATGCCAGGGGTCGGGAAGGCTTGGAAACTCAAGTTCACCTAGCTTTCCACCTGGGAAGGGGAGGGGTAGGCGCCCGGCGAGACCCCGGGTGAGTGGGGCTGGAATGGCTCGGTCCCCTCGAGGTGGCCTCCAGGGCCTGTCCTGCCCGCAGCGCAAGCCTGTGCACACGTGCCCGCTCGCTCACGCGCACGCTCACACACCCACACCCGGAACGCTCACTCGTGAGCGCCCACAGTCTCGCTCACCCGCACGGCTCCACACTGGCCGCCCCGCACGCCTCGCACCCACGGCCCTCACGGCCCTCACACCCGCCGGCGCACACGTGTCTCCAGAGGCCCAGCAGCCCGGGCAGCGCTGAAAGGCTGGACAAGATGGGAGCCGGAGCGGGGCTCAGCTTCTGCTCAAACTCACGGGTCACACTTGGGCGGCTCAGGGCGGCTCCCGCGCCGGGGAAAGAACGGCCAAGCCCAGGGCGCGGGGCCAAAGCGCCGGGTGCGGACCTAGAACACAGGGCCCGGCCCAGAGGAGCCATTTACAGAGGGAGGAAGTGGGGGCCGCTGGCTGGGGCGTGGGGGGCGTGTACACGTTTCCAGTACTTTTAATCACTGTGTAAAACTCAGCAGCGCGGCGTATAGCGGTGTAGAGCGATCTCCAAGTTTCTACTTACTATTTGAATAAAGGGTAAAGCTTTATTTAGGAGCCGGCCTTGGCCTTCCCGGCTCACTCCAGGCTGATTCCTGGACGTTCCTGCACGCGTCATCGTCAGATACGGCTGCTCACCGGAGAGGAACCTGTGCCCTCCACTCCGACTTATTTCGTAAAAGTTAATGAGCGGCTGCTGTTTATCTGGCTGGACTTTAATGTGGCAAGTCTTAACCACGTCTTGCATCGAAGCCTTACATTTTTAAAAACCTAGTTTTGTGTTTTTCTTGGGATGTTTGCTCTGGTCTCTCTGTCTCTCGGCCTCAGTCTCTTCAAACGTGGAGCATTTAGTTGAGCGGGACGAGGCCGGCCCCACACAAAGCCTCCCACGGAAGAGCTCCACTTGCCTGACTCGGCTTGAGTGCTGAGAGCTCGGTTGTCCTTTATTTAAGTGTGTGAACACGGGGGGCGGGGGGCGCAGGGGGCACTCTGGCCCGGGGGCGCGCTGTGTCCCGGGACACTGTGTCGGAGGCGGGGTGCCGGCTGAGGACAGTGCCCGGGGCTCCGAGTGAGAGGACGGCGCCCGGGGCGCCCGCTGGCTCTGGGGACGCTCAGTGCAGAGACCAGCCGCCGAGACCTGAGCCTCCCGCTCCTTGAGTAACACTTTAAAGACTGTCCCAAAGTTATCAACTTCTGCATCTTTCCGTGTCTGCCCGGGTGTGGGGGGGCGGGGGGAGTCTGGATCCTGTTGCCGTCACAGCTATGGCTGTGTGTGTCCCTGTTACTCTTTGTCGCCCTCCCCTCTGCCCCCTCCTCCTCTGGGTCCCCGTCTCCACCTCTCAACCGGCTGCCATGGGACACTGAACTCTTCT
Organism: Taxidea taxus jeffersonii; assembly: GCA_003697995.1. Taxonomy (NCBI): domain Eukaryota; kingdom Metazoa; phylum Chordata; class Mammalia; order Carnivora; family Mustelidae; genus Taxidea; species Taxidea taxus. The sequence goes on from RCUC01168021.1 coordinate 2,118, forward strand.
CCCCGTGGCATTTGTTGAACCGTTTTTTGTGCCTTCTTCACTGTCAACGCAGATGAGTGGGACGGGGGTTTGATGAGCCTCGGTAGAAACAAAGGTTCTGCGCACGACCCCCGATGTCTCTTCGTGACGTCACATTTTGAGAAAGTTGTCTGCGTCCCCGTGCTGCACTTCCTCGATGTTCAAATAAAAGAGAAATTCAATGCCTCGTGTTTTCTTTTTGAGGAACATCTTTAAAACCGGTCAGGAAGAGATTCCTGCGGTGTCTGGAGTCGGAGTGAGGTGGTCTCCCCCGGTTGCTGCTCCCCTCCCCAGGGTCGTAATAAAGCTGTGGGGGACGACTAGGTGAAGTGTCTGCTTTGGGCTCGGGTCGTGGTCCCAGGGTCCTGGGATCGAGCCCCGCATCGGGCTCTCTGCTCAGCTCATGTTCTCGCTCTCCCTCATTCTCTCTCTCTCTCTCACAAATAAATAAATAAATAAATAATCTTAAAAAAAAAAGCTGTCCGGCTGTGACATCCAGCCTTGCGACAGACGGCAAACCCATGCGAGCTCTTTTCCAAACCGCTCCCCAGACGTCCGCAGCTCAGGACAACACGATCTGCGTCTGTGCCGGCCCCACCCCGGGCGCTCCGGGCCCCTTCTTATCGCCCAGGGGGGTTGCCTCCGGGTAGGTGGCACTGACGGGAGGCTGAAGGGTCCGCGTGAGCCGTGGCGAGGACTATTTGATTTCTGGGAAGGGCGGTATCTCCTAGGAAACGTGGCTTGCCTTTGGAAAATTCGGGTACGCAGAGAAGAAGAGCCGTAAGAGGTGTCCACGGAAGGAAGACGGGAACTTGCTCTCTGTGGAAGCAGCGGTATTGCCGTCAGGCTCTCCCGGCCGCGGGCAGGGGCGGAGGCGGAGCCTTCAGGGAGGGGTGAGACCTGGAACACCGCGGTGCAAGCAGAAGGCGTGTAACGTTCTAGAGACGGGCCGTGTGTGACCTCATTCCACACATTCAGGGCGGACCCTAGCACCACGAGACAGATTTTTATGTGGACCTCCTTAATGTCTGGGAAAAGGGGATGGCAAGGGTCAGAACCTTTAGGTTCATGGTTTCCTGGAAGTGCCCAGTTCTGCCGGGTGCATCTACGGGACCTGCTCATATTAAACTTACTCCGAAGCTGTACTTTTGTTCCTGTGTTTCTCAGCAGGGAAATTTCAGCCAAAGCGAGTCCTGAACCGGGTCTGTGCAGAGTGAGCCGTGAGAACACTTGTGCATTGCCCATGGCAATGACAGACGCAGTTGTCACCGGCGGGCTGCTTGGAGTGGCCCCGTTCACATGAGCCTCGCCTTGTCCAGTGACGGCTGCTGGCCCCACGGCCTGGGACGGGAGCCTCATGCCCAGCTTGGAGAGTGAGCAGCTCTCCAGTATGGTCCAGGAGAACGTCCCTCTCCACGGTTAAAGGTCAAAGACAGAATTTCCGTACCAATGCTGTCCTGTGTCAGCGTGTCTCATTAAACATCTCCGTGTCCTCTTCCCTAAAATGGGGATAAGATGACACGGCAGATGCTGGGAAGGATTATGCTGCGATGTGTGTAGAGCCCTGGGGACAAGCCCTGCATGGCAGCAGCTCACGGTCAGCTGGAATTATTACCAGCTCAAAAAACCCCTCTCTACTCATGAGGCATTCTTCTCTGGCACTGGAATGTGCAAAATCAAAACCCACCTTGGTTACAATGTTCTGAGGTTTTCTCTCTAATTGTTTAGTGCATACCTGTGATGGGGTCTACACTTTTAAATCCCCGAGGAAAGAAAAGTGTCTGTTGTGCTTTACCTTCTAATTTCAAATTTATTTAGTATTTATGTCCCAAATACAAATTTTACCTCTCAGCTGGTAGCAAAGACAACATTAAAAATAGTAAGTTATATAATTTCAATATCCTTTGACGAGAACACTGACACCTTAGAAGAGACAAACGTCCGCGTGGAGAAAATGATTGTGTCGTGTGTATATCTGCATACAGCTCCGTGGGCAACACCCTTCAATGCAGTTTCTGGAAGACTCAAGGTTGCTCTTCATGCCGATACTTGTTCTTGATAAAAGCCAGTGGAGAATATCCCGTTGCATCTTCTCCCCCACGGGACCATCCCCCCTTGTGGACGTGGGTTCTTTGGAGACCTGCAAAAAAGGGGTAGAGAATCTTTAGGGAGTAGATGTAGTTCATCAAGTACTGGCTGAAAACTCTAGAAAATTATATATGAATTCCTGAACTTTGGGGTCTCGAAGACCCCTTTATACCCTTAGCAGTGCTCGAGGGAGGCCAAAGAGCCTGTACTTTCGTGGGTTCTATCTTCCAGCACTTCCTGAATCAGAAGGAAAGACCAAGACCCTTAAACAGCCTGGGGAGCCTCAAAATCTTAGGGCCTGTGAGAAGCACTACGTCTGACATACTGGGGAAAGATTTCAGGGTGCAGATGATCTGGACCCCAAACCAAGAGATCCGAACTCAGGAGACCTGCGGGGGTTCCGCAGGAGTTCGTGTGCACCTGGGTTTGGGAACCACTGCTCCAAAGGGCGAAGTAAGTGCTGGGAAGTAAAGTGCTGGGAAGTAAGTCCTCAGGGATCTCACCAATTGTGTTTTGTTATAAAAGACCCCAAAGGTCAATATCAGAATCTCCTTTCCGAGGGGCCAAACCCCTCTCCCAGCCTCATGTTAGTCACGGGATGGAGCGCGTGACATGGTGACCCAAATCGTGAAAGGTTTCACAGTTCGCTGCTGCGGCTTGGCCCGGCGGACCCATGGGAACCGTGACTCTGGCAACACAGATCATCCCACTCTTGGAGAGCGCGCCTCTGACCCTCCTGTCCCAGAGTCCCCCGCTGCCCTCCGTGTCGCATTCCACAGCTGCACCCCACAACGTTACCAGAGGGGGAGGGAGTCCAGGGACGACTGCGGACAACCAGACCGACACTGAAAACCATTTCCAAGGGGTGCACATTGCTCACGACTTCCTGATTTTACACTCCAACTCAAAGAGCTATTTCTAGAAAATTTAACTTTGAGCAGGATAGTCTCCCAGTGGGCCCAGAATACTTCCTTCACCTGCTCAGCAGATTTCTACCTGTTCCTACTGGATAGGAGGCACCTGAGACCAAAGCTAGGCACCGCCGTTTCCTGTCCCACAGAAGGAACCCACCTGTGAAGCAGCGCGATTTAGGAGACCGTCTGCCAGGAGCGAGAGCGTGGTTGGATCACACTCACCCTGGGCTGTTCTTCAGGACACCAGTGGGTCCGTGTCGTCAGCTCAGGCCACCTTAGACAGACCGGGGTCTCAGCAGGCATGTTTGTTCTCACAGTTCTGGAGGCTCGAGGTCCAGAGTCAACGTGCAAATTCGGCATCCGGCGAGAGCTCCCTTCCGCGCGTGCAGACGGCTGCCTCCTCACCGTGGCTCACATGGCCTGTCCTCTGCGCACAGCGGAGAGAGGGCTCCGGGCTCTCCTCCCCTTCGTGTAAGGACACGGGTCCTACAGGAACAAGGCCCGCCCCGGTCACCTTTCCTAAGGCTTCAGCTCCAAATACAGTCACGCTAGGGCTTAGGGCTCCAACATGTGAACTTTGGGGTGATGTCACTCAGTCCATAACACGGTCCATGATTTTGGGTGCTTTTTAAGGTCATTTATATATGACAGTAAGATAAGGTCTTAATTCCCTCCTACTGCTAAGGTGTGTGTGTACACACACACACACACACACACACACACAACTTTGGGATGCATGAAGAAGTGAGAAAAGAAATTTTTACTGAAATCTGAAAAAAAACATAGTCCCTCTCTTGCGTTTCTCTACACAAGGACATGGGGGTGAAGAGATTGGCTCCGCTGTCAGAAGGGCTCCAGCTGGACCGTAACCTAACATTTTAAAGGTTGGTTTTGCCCTCCATCTCTCTTTTTACCCTGCCCTGTGCTTGTTTCGGTGTGAACTCCTGTCCCGGAGCTCCTGATGGGGTCTTCGGCGATGGTGCCTGGTGGTGGTCGGCTGTGCAGGGGGAGGCTTGGCAGGGGCTGGGGTTCGGTCCCGCGCTGTGGGGCTGTGCGCACGGCTTCGCTGCCTGGCCCCCCCGTGCTCTCCGGGATGCACACTTACGCACAAGCTCCTTTCTGCCTTCTTCATCCTCCTTCTCTTCTTGGCCCACCTCTCCTTTCTGCCTTTCTTCTGAGCACCCCCTGGCTGTGTTTCTTGGTCCTGAAAGCCGTGTTCCAGGGCTGCTGCTGTTTCGGGGACGCTGTTCCTGCCTGTTGTTCCCGGAGGGCACCCCGTTGTAGTCCCGTCTCTGTCGGGGTGGAGACCATCAAAGGAAGAGGTGAGGAGAGAGCGCTGTGGGCCCCTTGCAGGGCCCGCGGGGAGTCCTAACGCCCTTCCTTTTCCTTTCTGCGTCTGCATCTTTGCCCACACAGGCATATTCGCGCGGGCACACATGCGTGGATTCACACGCACACAGACGGGCTCAGGCACGCGTGTGCGCACCCACACGCACACACAGGCTGCTGGAGAAGCAATTAGGTGAGCCGTTGCACTTGAGGTGATGGGGCTTGATTCTAAGACACACTTCAGATCATGTCCAACAGGGGCCCGAAAATGCTGAACACGAACGAGATGTCGCTTTGAGGAATTCTGCAGGGTTTCCCTTCCACGGTTCCAAATACTGGACGTGGAAAAGGAAACCTCGTCCATCCCCCACACCCTCGCCCCGTTCTGCTGGTGAAGCACTGCCTCATTTCTTGGTGCTGACGTCATAGGTGACAGGTGTCAGGATCCAGAACACCGGAGCTGCGAGAGATGACGGGGGGCACGGGGTGGGAGTGTGGGATGAATGAGTGAAGACCGATGCCCATGAATTCATTTGTTTGTGACGTATTGTGAAAGTTAAGAGGGCTGTCATTACACCTACAAGCATCAGTGAATAGAGCAAGAATGAGGACACACCCACAGCTCAGCTCGGTGGGAAGATGATAGAGGGACAGACAGACAGACAATGGAGACAGAGACTGAACGTCTGTGTCTCTCCCGGATTCCCGCGTTGAGACCTAAGCACAGATGCGGTGGTATTTGGAGCTGGAGGGCAGTGATTAGGTCATGGGAAGGAGTCTCCATCGAAGGGAGGTTTGTGCCCTGTGGGGAGTAAGTGACTGCTGTGTAAACCCCCAGCCGGCGGCGTTCTGCTAGAGAAGCTGGAACCGAGAGAGAAGTATCCACATGTACACAGGTGGAGAGACAGATGGTATGGACAGACGCGAGGCAGACAGGGCTTACCACCTGCCGCATCAGCCCCAGGATTTGCAGCTCCTGGTCTGCTGGCTCTCATCTCCATCCCCTCCTTCCGTCGTCATCCATCGTCAGCATCTCCCAGACTCTCGCCAGCTGCCTTCCCGTTGCAACCTGCACTGGGAGCACGGCAGACCACTGAAGGATGAGGGATGGAGAACACTGTGCTCCCTTTTGATCCTCCAGACCTTCCGACCCTTTGAAACCAATGCATTGTTAGGTTCCCCTGCCTGAGTTTCTACAGTGGTTTCTACTTGGTGGTGATGCACCAGGAGGTCATGACTCTTGGAGGTGGTTTCCTCCACATGCCCCCCCACCCCCCCCCGTACCTTCAACACACAGGAAGGCTGAGATGCTGAGCTAACTGCATGGGCACGTTGGTCCTCATAGCAACCTTCCTTCTATTTACAGGCGTAGAAAGAGTTAAGAGGGTAAAGAGCTCACACCGACACCCCACAGTGATCTAGCTCTTGATCTGGGCATCATACCCAGGTCTACTGAAGTTCCGGTTCCCAGCCTTCACATAAAGGGGTTGGCTCAGTGCTGTGAGGGCCGGAGGAGGGGGCGCAGCAGCCGAGCACCAGGGCGGGCACAATGAGCAGACAGCAAGGACTGTGCACAGTGAGACTTTGAGGAATATCCTTTGAGGTGGGATTTAGGAACCCTGACGTTTCTATGGAGCATTGATTTTTTAAATTTTTTTTTAAAGATTTTATTTATTTGACAGTCAGAGATCACAAGTAGGCAGAGAGGCAGGCAGAGAGAGAGGAGGAAGCAGGCTCCCTGCCAAGCAGAGAGCCCGATGCGGGGCTCGATCCCAGGACCCTGAGATCATGACCCGAGCTGAAGGCAGAGGCTTTAACCCACTGAGCCACCCAGGTGCCCCTGTGGAGCACTGATTTAAAACTCTTCATGAATAAAGATCACAACAGAAGTCAACAAACAGGGCACGAGCAATAGAGAAAATTAACAGAGACTTAAGTTGGTTCTTTTTAAAGACAAGTTAAATTGTGCAACCCGTAGCGAGACTCAAGAGAAAAAGAAATTTTTTTAAAAAGTCACAGATTGCTTAGGTCAGGAGCAAAAGAGGGGCTATAACTACAGATCCTACAGATTTTGAAATGGTAATCAGACAAGAGCACAGACTGAAAGCGAGGGCCCTGCCTCCAGCCTCCCATCGACAGTGTTGCTCAGACCAGGCACTGAGCAATGTTTTCTCTTCATTATTCCAGAAAATATCCTTTCTGAGATCTGAGTTTGCTGAATGGTAAATACAGCGGATATTTATGACCAAGTCGTGTGTTTTTGACTTTGCAATGTGTTTGATCAGATTGGATGCAAAGAGGATTTTGCTTCTATTTCCCAAAAGAACAGATACAATTCCCTAACACACCCAATCCCTACTATGTGGGAAAGGATATTTTCTTTCTGCAAGGAGAGCCTGAAGGGCATGGTCACATCGTTCAGTGAGAGGAGTCTCTCCTACATCAGTGGGCATTCTCCACCTCCCTGTCCAGTGTCCCATGGTGTCCCTCGTTTCCCACAATGTTGCACAGTGTTTCACAGTGTTTCAGTGTCCCCTGTATCCCACAGTGTCCCATGATGTTCCATGATGTTCCAGGGTGTCCCACAGTGTACACGGTGTCCACAGTATCCATTGCTGTCCACAATATTCCACAGTGTCCCCCGTGGCCCACTGTGTCCTCTGTGGCCCACAGGTTTGCTCTTCCCCTTGCCAGGCTGGGCCTGTGCCCTCCAGTGTTCAGGGCAGCAGACCGGCCCTGTTTTGCCTTTTCAGGGCGGCAGTCAGGGGATTAGCCTTCATTTCTGGTACCTTCACCCCTGGTTTGGACAACACTCTTTGGCCAATCTTGTAAACAAAGGGGGAATTCTATGTGATGTGTCCTCAACCTCTCGGGTACAGTGACACTGGGACTCAGAGCAAATGCCTGGTCGTTACCGCCCGCCGAACGGGGCTTGCAGGGGAGAGACGTGGCCTCCCCGCTTCCTGCCCTTTGTGCCGCTGGTGCTCCGGGCGGCCGCTCTGCACATCCACGCAGGACAGCCTGGGGGCTGCTGCCGGACATCGCCTCTTCGTGAGCAGAGGGTCAGCACCCTTCCGTTTGAGAAGATTGTACGAGAATCACAGAAAGCCCTGTGCGCTATACTAGTTTGTCACACAGCGGAGGGGTGGAAACGGGGTCCCGTGGTTGCTGTGACAATAGCAGGAAAAACCCATCCCTGGGCTTCTCTGAGAAGACACTGGGACAAAGCCGACCGCCCGGCAGATGCCAGCGGAGAGGGGTGGGGGTCCAGGTGTCCTCTCACAGTGGCACCTGCCGCCGGCCAGGGCCTGGGCCCAGCAGGCTCTCGGGGCCTCCCCGGTCAGGGGCGGGGTGGGCTGGGGACGCCCGTAACCCTGGAGGCGACGTTCCAGATCCCGGGAGCCTGAGGTAGGTGCCTGCGGACCCGCACTGCCCACTCCCCAAACAAGCATCGCTCTCCCGGCCGCAGCAGCACTGAGTGGTTGGAGGGGGCGGCGGGGGCGGAGGGGGCGGCTCTCCCGCACAGCCCGGACTCGGGCCGGTACCCAGGATGGTGGCTCAGGTCCCCTCGCCCTTGTGGGAAGCCCAGCGAGTCGGGCGCCTGGCCACCGTCCCAGCCACAGCACCCACGGGCTCTGCTTTCCATCCCCACCTGAGTGTCTCCAAGCTCCCCACCTTCTCTGGGGACACCGGTCTGTGCTAAGAGCCTAGCGGCTGCTGGAGGAGCCCACTCTCCCACAAGCGGTGGGGCATTTGCCAGAGTTTTACAAAGATGCGGTCAAAGTGTTATGCGTGTGGCCCAGCGGGAAGGGACCCCACCTGAAGAACGGGAAAACATGAGCGGGTTTGCAGGCGAGGCTGAACGGGCCCCATCAGCCGTGCCGCCCCGGGTCGCGTTTCCATCCCACTTTCCCGGGTTCAGGAATTGCCCACACAGCTCGTCGGGGACATCAGCGAGGAGCGCGGGCGCAGACGGGAGAGCCTTGAATTCCGTATTCCCTGGAGATCTGCGTGGAGAACAGGAATGCAGCTGTTCCAGCTGACGGGGGACCGGGCTGGGGCTGGATGTGGCCCGACGCCCGGATTCCTAGAGCCCCCGCCCATCGTCACACGTGTCAGTGTCCCGGAGACTCGACCTTCGCCCTAAAGCACAGATATCGATTAGCCTAGGTTGGCGAGGCGCCGGCAGGGCCCACCTGCTCGGGAGAAAGGTGTTGGGATTCTTTCCTCACGGCGACGGGAAGGCGTGGGGCGTTTGGACAGGTGGGGCGTGGGGGTCCGGGGATGGCAGCTGGGGGAGATGTGAATGAAAGGAACAGGGTTGGCTGGGGCCCGGGCTTGTCACACTGTCCCTGTTCTGTCTGTTGCCCGAGGGACGCGGAGGGAGAAACCTCGGAGGAAGGGAGGGAGAGGAGGGGCCCGTCGGTGTGGGCTTTGTGAAGCGCCCGGGTTGCCCCCTTGGCCCACCCTCCCAGGCCCCTCTCCTCCGCAAGGCACAGGCCAGCCGGGCTCCAGCCCCCCCTGTCCTGCTGGTCTGACCAGCCCTCCAGGGCTTAAAATACTCCTGATACTTCCCCGTGGGAAATGCCTTCAGCGCCTGTCTTTAAGGAATCCAACCCCAATTAATACTATTACCTCACTATTCGGACATGCACTTGACACAGTTCGGACCCTGTTCCCAGGAGACGTGTGGACAGAAGCGTCCCGTGCCCCGTGCTGGCCTTGCTGGCGTGGACGGGCTTTCTGGAAATGTCCAGAGTCGCTCCCTCGGGCTGTGTCTCAGAGCGCTGACCCCGGGACACACAGCCGCTCCTTTCGTCTGATAGGACCGTTCACCTCTCCCCACGGAGCCGCAGATCCTTCGGCCCCTCCGGCTCCCAGAACCTGACCGACCGCCTCTGGTACGGCCTGCTGAGATGGTTGGCTCGTCCGCAAAGCCAGAGACCACAGGTTCCCGTGCCTGGCCTTGCGAACACCCTCCCAGGCACGTCCCAGGACCGGTATTCGGGCGCCTGCCTCCAGGAGGACACAGCCAGATGTCTCTCAGAGCTGTGAACCGGCTACATTCCGAAGATCGGCTCTTCGATATCCCTGAACGACGGGCAAAAGGTTTCCAGGGGCTTGTGCTGACGCGGCTGGGATTTGTTTACCCCTCATCGTGGAAGCGCCCGGAAGCTGTCTCACGTGATGCCACAATCCCAGCTACGTGACAGATGGAAACAGAAACCTCTGCCATATGGAACTCATGCCTCATCAGGCCTCACACAGTAAAATGCTTTATTGTTAAAGCTTTCTTTCTTTCTTTTTTTTTTTTAAGATTTTATTTATTTATTTGGGAGACAGAGGGAGAGCAGAGAGAGAGAGGTGGAGAGCACAAGCAGGGGGAGCACAAGCAGGGAGAGCAGCGGGCAAAAGGAGAGGGAGAAGCAGGCTCCCCGCTGAGCAGAGAGCCCAATTTGGGGCTCGATCCCAGGACCCCGGGATCATGACCTGAGCTGAAGGCAGATGCCCAACCAACTGAGCCACCCAGATGCCCCCTAGTTAAACTTCTCTTTTCCAGATTTTTTAACTTATTATTAAATTCCACGTGCTCAGTGTGACCAAAGATACCAGATAAACAAAGAAAAAGGTGTCCCCATCCCCGGTGCCCCACGGCCCTCCTCGCTAAGTAGCCAAGATGAACCTGGAGTGGGTTCCTCCAACCTTCTCCTGTCAGCATCAGGGTCACTATTATCCTTGCTGGTTGTGATGCTATGCTATGAATTCTGCAATTAAAAAAAAAAGAAAAAAGAAGACAAATGAAATTTTTTTAAAAAGCGTATTTAAGAAAATATTCATCTGATGATAGACAAAAAGCCTTGCGCCCTTGTCCAGCAAAAGAGGTTGGATTTCTCAGTGGGAATCAAAGGGGCCCCAGGACGCACCCCCTGGGGCCCCCCAGGATGAGGCAAACAGGCTGGTGGTTGTTGGGTTCCAAAGGAATGGGAGTGTTACTAGGGCTGTGCGCTGCTCTGGGCCCCGTCTCTGGGCAAGGAGGGCCCCGCACCTGTGCCTGTCAGCAGGAGCAAGCGTCACGCGGGCTGCGGGCACCGTCACATCATCTCTTAGCAAGTCCTGTCATTCCTGGACGGAGGGAAATGTGGAGCTACGGCCTCATCAGAACCACCAAGTCTGGGTTGTCCAGGGACAGGCTGGCTCACGAAGATTCTTTCCCCACGTCGCTTGTAATGTCATGTCGGGAGAAGTAGACGGTCGTCACACACGCGGCCACTGGCAGTCAGGGTGGGCTTCTCCCCTCGGCCAGCTGTAAGGACTGAAAGCTCCTTCCCACCTTCTTCCTTAGGGACCTCTTCCGGCTGCATTCCACTAAGTAAGGAGCCCCTCAGTGCAGAGTAAACCCCAAGTGAGAAAGAGATCGCCTTCAATCAGAATTCTCTCGTTTTTTGCTCAAATAATAATTGCTTAATAATAAAACCCACACCAAAATGAGCCCAGGGCAAGGGAGACACTTGTGCTCTCCAGCTCAAGGTCACCATCAAAACCAACACACGAGAGACTGGTAAATAGATAAGAAAACCCCTCCCATGGCTTCCACAGCTCCCTCTGGCCTCTCAAGAAGTCTCTTCTATTCGTACATCAACAATTGGACTGCAGGTCATTCTTCATTTATTTTTCCATTCTTGAAACACTTAAGGGGCACCTGGGTGGCTCCGTTGGTGAAGCGTCTGCCTTTGGCTTGCATCATGATCCCGGGTCCTGGGATCGAGTCCCGCGTCGGGCTCCCTGCTCAGCGGGGAGCCTGCTTCTCCCTCTGCCCCTCCCCTGCTTGTGTCCCCCCCCTCAGATAAATAAAACCTTATAAAAAACCTAGTGTCTCATAGCATCTTAGAATCAAGTACGAATTTTCTAGACCATGATAAATAGAGACACTACATCTCTCGTGACATTTCAACAACCACATGACTATATAATAGTAAAATTTAAATTATTATTTAGAATTATTTACAATTTAAATTAAAATTTAAAAAGTAAACGGTCCCCTAGAAGCAAAAGAGAAGGCTCCCCACGATCACTGTAATCTTGGTCCAAAAGATTCATTTTCTCTTGTCTCCCGTCTTCTGGGTTTCTTTAAGCAGACAAAGAAACAAGATTTAAACGGAAGTGCTTCATGCCTCATGCACCTGGCATTAACTATCAGCTAGGATCTGAACATGGATGTGGTCCGTCTTTAAAGGGTACTGAATTCTCAGGATGAAACAGCGTGGACCCGTTCCTCCTGACCTTTGTTCACAGAGGAGCTGAGTGACCTCCTTACTGACCCCATAGTTGAGATTTGAAGCCCCTTTTGGTCTTTTTGCCTCCTGTAAAGCCACTTACTCGTACAGCTACTCATGGTTAGCGCTACTTTGGAATGCTGGTGTTCTCTGGACAAGCACTAATCGAGGAGACGGCGGGGCGGGGGGAGGGGGCTCGTGTCCTGGCTCCGCAGCTGGGACCTGTCCTCAGCCCTCCCTGCAGCTCGTTGTCGCCTCTGGCTACTTCCCTCGAGCCCCAGACTTGCAGCCGCCAACAGCTGTCCCTGTAGGCGTCTGTGCCCAGGTCGCTGCCAGGCCTGCAGAGCTCAGGTGCCTTCCCCTCCGGGAACCAGCCCTCCACCCCCAGCGCCCTTTCCCCTCTCGCCGGACTTGTGTTCTCTTTCCCGCCGTGGAGAAGTCTACAGGCAGTGGGAGGACGCAGCCAGAGGTCTCAGGGGAATCCGATGAAACCGGGTCCTGGGGCGTCACCCAGGTTTCCACCCGCTGGTTCCGACTGTCGCTCTAATCTGTGGTGGGTGTTCGAAGTCGGGTGGGGTGACCCGGCACCTTGAGACTTTAGCAATCCAGATCATAATGGAACGTTTGCCCTGTTTACTCTTCACTTACTCTTTACAGTAATCTTTACCTAAAGTATTAGGCAGACAAATGAGATGGTCATCTGGTGATTTCCCAACATAGCAGCGAGAAAGCCGGTAACGCAGAAATCCATCCGTGGGAGTGCCCGTAGCAACCAGGAAGGGGCGGACAGGTTGATGTCCCTTCGCCAGCAAGAGTGTAAGGGAGGGGCCCTGGACACCGGGAAGGTCTGGGCGGGTTTTTGTTTTTTTTTCAAGATTTTATTTATTTATTTGACAGACAAGAGACCACAAGCAGGCAGAGAGGCAGGCAGAGAGAGAGGAGGGAGCAGGCTCCCCACGGAGCAGAGAGCCCGATGCGGGGCTCGATCCTAGGACCCTGAGATCATGACCTGAGCCAAAGGCAGAGGCCTTAACCCACTGAGCCACCCAGGCGCCCCGGTCTGGACGGGTTTTTAACAGTGTTTCTTTGGCATTCGATCCCGCTGGTCACGAGCACTGAATTCCCAAGCCACGGCTTCTGCAGGCCCCACGGCCGTGGCGTGTGTGCGGTGACGCTACTACAGCCTGCGGAGAGTGACGGCGCCCCGGGTATTTCAGGTTCTCGGAAGGGACTCGCCAACCGTCATCTGGGCGGGAGTTACACACTGGCCCGTCTAAGGGCCTCGGTCCACTTAGGAAATTAAAGACAAATGACTTCCCAACCTTGGTTTTCACCAGCCCTAAACGCATTTAAGTAGAGAAACAGAGAGAAAGCAAAATCTATTTTTAGGGTTCTCTGGTTTCTGGAAATAGAAGCCAACTCTGCTCCCACATGAGCAATAAAGGGAAGTTCTGAGACGGCCGGGGGGTCCAGGGAGGGTGGGAGGGGGGGCTGAGCACGTGGGCTGTGGGGAGGGCGGGCGGGCTGCAGGCACCGAACGGGGTTCTGTCTGGGTCTTGGGGAGAGGAGAGGGCGGTGGTGGTGTGACCTCCCGTGTTGCTGGGGCGGGCGGGGGAGGTGAGATATTTGACCAGAGAAGAGTGGAGCGGTGCTGGCGGCCCCTGCAGCTCAGGGACACGGAGCCCCCGCGCTGTACGCCTTGGCCCACGGCAGCCAGTCTTTCCTCCCCAGAGCCGACCGGGGGCTGGTGCTTGTCCGAGACCTGGGGTGCGTGTTCCTAGGTGGTTCGTGCAGGGGGAAGGAGAAAATGCAGGTTGAATGAGAGGGTCGGTGCGGTGGGGACGGCAGGCTGCCGTGTTGGGTCAGGTAGCCGGGTAGATGCCACTGGGAAGGGAGTCTGAGCAAAGACTTGGCCGTGCAAGTCTGGGGGGCTAGTGGTCAGGCAGGGCGTCCGGCAAGTGGGGGGACGGAGCCGCAGGGAAGCTCGGGTGCGCTGAGCTGCCAGCCCAGAGGAGAGGGGTGGGCGTAGCGCGGGTCGCACGGCATCTTGCAGGGTCCCCTGAGGATGGTACCGGGCAGTCTTAAGAAGTTACCCATCCCAGCCTGCACAGCTATGGTGGGCAGAGCTGGAGGCTAAAAGCAAGGGATTCTCGTCTTCCACCCTCCCCAGGGAGGACCAGTGTTCAGCCAGTGCTGCCGCACCATGGGGACTGTCCCTAGCTCTGCCCATGGGCCACTGTTCCCGACACTGAGACTCGGACCCCCATGAACACGGCACCAGCTTGCTGAGTGGAATGAGGGTAATTCCTTGTATCATGAGGGCCCACATCTGGCTTCCGGATAATAGTATCTGACATTTCCATCTGCTTTGTCTCACTCACCAATGTAAACACCTGAAAAAGCCTGTGTCTCGGGAGATGAGGTATTTGAATATGGTACATCACAGATGAAAGGGAACAGGATGATTCTGGGACGTTTTCCCAGATGTCTATACATAGGAAGAAACCACCAACTTCCAGGGATCGTTTCTCCTAAATATCAAAGTCCAATGACGAGCTCTTACTCTTTTTTTTAATATCTGGGGATTTCCGGCTTGTAAAAGACCTAGGAGATACGGCGTCACGACCTACTCCTGGGGATCTGCACGATCCGCCTCAGGGACACGGACGGCGATTCCCTCGGTGGCTGTCGCGTCTCCCGCCGGCACCTGTGCAGACGCCAGGAGCGCGTGTGCGGATTCTCGTGACGATGTTCTCACCGTGTTCAGTGTTTTCCTACCACGTAACTGTATGGCTCTGTAGCTTTTCACGATTACCATAGTTTTTGTTTATTACTTAGTTTAGTTTATTTACCATAATTTAAAAAACCAATTCCCTAAACCAGTACTGGGCGGGTCCCCCCTGGGGCATTGGAGCAGCCCCTTGGTGAGCCGCTGTGCCCGCCGAATCCGCGTGTCTGTGAATCGGGAAGAACACCTGGCCGAGCCGAGTGATGCTTATGCCTCCTTACGCGCATCTGCTCTCCTGCGCCGGACTTCTGCAGGGGAGCCGGGCGCGTGGGCATATTGGACTTTGATGTCCACACCAAAGTGTGTCTGCGGATGTCCCTCCCACTCACCTGCTAACACACGGCACGACCTTTTTTTAAAACGTGAGTTTGATACGCAAAAAACAAGAGAGAGACAACTTGTTGGGTCTCTTTGACTAATGGTCAGTGAAACTTATGTGTGTGTGGTGACTCTATTTCTTCTCTGACATTGTTTTTAAATCATTCTGTTCTGCACGTGAGATGTGACAGTGAGGACTAAGGTTCACGAACACAGTCTTCCTTACCGTCTGCACAAGCGGCGGAATGGTCTTTTCTCTGACGCCAGAGACCATTTCGTTATCTTGACATCCTCATGAGGCCGGTGTTACTTTGCAGAGGGGGGACGGGGCCCCGAGAGGCTGGCCGGCCAGCCCGCCGTCACCCAGCAGCAAGGGCGGGAGCTGAGGGTCACAGCTCCCCAGGCCGGCTCCCGACCACAGCCACGAATGCGTGCCACGGGCTGCGAGGACGGAGGGAGCTTGTCGTTGCCTCATCAGTAAAGAGATACCCTCCCCAGCGGCTTTCGTTTTCTTCCAACAGGGGAGCGCTGCACCTGGCTGGGGCCCCTGAGAGCTGGGCAGACAGGCTTGCGGTGGAATACGTCAGGACCTCTGCCTCCCCCCGTGAGCTGAACGGCTGAGCCCGCCGGGACACACGCCAGCTGGTCTGAAGGGCGAACTCGTTCACCGTAACACACTCCTTGCTTGCCGACCTGAGGCCCTTGATCTGCCACAGAATCAGTTCCCTTCCTTTGAGATCTGCAGGCCACTGACCCTGGAGAACGAAGGACCAGAACATCCCCGGGGCACAGAGGCCAGAAGTCTGTCTGCAGCTGCCTAGGCTTTCTGATCAGCCCAGCCATCTGTTGGCAAAGAGTTTTCCTTTTTTAAGGTTACACACATGACTTTACTGACCTCCCTTTGCACATCCGTAGACCTTGCCCTCCTTTGCAGAAAGAAGAGCCCAGTTTGAAAAGGAGCGTGAGCTTTATCTAAGAGGCGGGTCACCTGGGGAGAAGGCGGGCCACCTGGGGAGAAGGCGGGCTCTTGTCCGAAGGCCGACTCGGGGTGTCCCGCCTGCCCCAGACGCGCAGAGGGCTTTAACTAGGTGAGGGAGCGCGGCGGGCCGCGACGGTTCTTGACCGCGAGCAGGCTGATGAGGTCAGCTCCCGAGTGACCTCAGTGCCCCCAGCTTGTGCTGGGAGTTCTGGGTCCTCGGTGCCCACGGGTGCTCGTGCAGGAGTCCGCGGTTGAGCCGGGCCTCTCAGCAGATGGGAGGTGAACCTGGGGGACCCTCCAGGAGGAGCAGACGCGCTACGGGCAGAAGGGAGGAACTCCTGTTGCATTTCCTCATCTCTGGGGCATGCTCCCCCACGGACTGGGCTCTCTCACAGCTTCCCTAGCCCCAGGACACCCAGGACCCTCCTCCCACCCTCCCAGGCCAGGATTTGGATCCGTGAAAGCACGGAAAGTCGGAAATGGTGTAACTTGACTGGGTGAGAAACGCGGAGGGTGACCTCGTTTCCACTGGGTGTTTATCAGCCTCGTACGGAGTGTGATTCTGCGCATCCCACGGCCCGTAGGGCCCACAGGGGTGCTCCCGCATGCCTACTCATTCCCACGATAGAGCGAGGATCCAAAACCTCAGAGCTTTCAGGGAGGAAGGGGCCCAACCTAAAACAGAACAGGAAAAATTACGCAGCAAGGACCAGCAGCCATGGACCCTGACCCCACCCCACCAGGTGGCCCTTGGGTAGAACGGCGGCCACCGAGCGGTGCCTCCGCAGTAGTGAAGGAGCACAGCTGGGGACCCCGGCACAAAACACAGAGTGTGTCCGTCACCGGGGCGGCTGGCTTCTGTTGTGACAACGGCTGGAGATGCAGGGCAGGGTGAGTCCCAGGCCTGACATGCCCAGACCAGGGACCCCGCCAGCGGGCGCTGCGCCAGGGCACGGGGCTTGCGGCGGGGGGAGTCGAGGTGGGGTTGGTGGGTGAGTGGAGACAAAGACCCCCGGGGCCGTGGAGGCAGTGGAAGGACCAGAGAAGCAGGAAGACCAGCCTCCCTGCTTGGCCCAGGTTGGATCTGCTCCCAGATCGGCCCAGGCTGGATGCCCGCCTGATTGTCTCTCCAGGGAATTTGTGGTGATTAAAATCGTTTAAAATTGCCTGGCTGGCCTGTAAAGCCACGTTATGTAAAATACTACTGGGGAAAAGCAAACATTACATTGTTTGCTGGTTCTGGAGTTTTTCTATTCATTTTGCTAGAATAGAGCTCGCAGCCGGAGCGGATTGTGTTTCCCCTCCAGTTTTCATGACAAAGCCTCAGGAAGAAAGGACATTTATTACATTCTCAAACGCTCTTACTGATAATGGAGAGATTTTTTTTTGTCATTAAAATGGTTTTTAAGTGGCAGCATCATTAAATGGGCTTTTTCCTTCTCATATGAGCTAAGAGCTCTTCTGTGTTGGACCCCAGCTGCCCCGAGATCGTTAAAAACAAAACAAAGCCAGAACCCAGCTCTGTGGTCAGAGTCAGGAGCCCCTGATTCAAAGTGAACTTCCTGCACCCCAGGCGCACGGACCAGTTACTTAGATATGTCACGTGCCTAGCAACTTAAAATCCATGGGAATTCCGTTTCTTTCCTCCTCATCGGTTAGGGAAAGACCCTGCGAACATAGGCCCCAAGAGAGCATCACATCTTCCCGGGGATGGAGGGCTGGAAGGCGCTCCGGAGAAATGTTCATTCCTGGCGGGCATATCCGTGGGAGCTGCTCCTGGCTTTCCCGAACGTGAGCCTTCCCGGAGACGCTGGGGGACGGCACCCCGCACTTTGCGGAGCCCGACAGAGCCAAGCTGCCTCTGGCGGATCCGGGTATGGACAGGATGAGGCCTTAGGAGTGTGTATCCAGGGGTCCCATGCGTCGGCCTCCTGCTCCCACGCACAGGGGAGGTTGCTGGGATCCGGAGCCAGGCAGGGGCGGCCTCGGAGAGTGCCGGGGTGGGACAGCCTCCCACTCCTCCACTTGTCAGCCGCCAGCCTGGGGTCACAGGCCGAGTGACACCGTGGTGGGGACCGTGTAGACACTGCCAGGGGCCTCCTGTCCTCCCGAGCTCCGCTCATCTCACCAAGAGACCTGCTGGGGGTGGTGCCCGGGTCTGGCCAGTTGGTCCCTTTGGGCTCCAAGGCCACAGGCTGGGCCGTGTGACCAAGAGGAACCCGCCCCCACAGTCAGAGGGCACCTGAGAAGACCCTACGGGCTCCGTCGAGGACCATGCCAGTGCCTTTGTCGTAAAAGGCAGACGCGCTGTTCGCCAGTGTTTCCGCTTTCCGTTCCTCTGAACGAGAGGACACGTTCGTGCTTATTTTAACACAATCACAGCTGTTGCAACCGGTGTGTTTGTAAAACCCGAGTGTAATCACACCTCGAATGTCCTGCCCGGACCGAGAAGCCCAGCCTCCCGAGAAGCTTCGGTCGCAGCCCCCCAAGCTGGCGAGAGGTGTCCCGAGGCCAGCGGGCGTCAGGTGAGAATGAAGGGGGGGTGTAAAGGGCGGAGGAGAAGAGAGAACATCCTGGCGCAGTGTCCGCTGTCTTCTAGAATCAGCCCTTGTCGGAAGCTGTGGCCCCAGTGACCTGAGTGTCACCAACTGTGAACTTGGGCCAGTTCTGTCACCTGTGGGGAGGCTGGAGGACCTGAGCCCCTTTCAGTTCTAGCTCTCTTACTGCTTCTTCCCCACAGGGATGCTGGCCCCCAGCCCCCCTGGAGACCGCGGGCGCTCCTGGGGCGGGGGCCTGGAACCCTCCAGCCCCGAGCCACAGATGGCCCCTTCCTCTGCCATGAAATGTCCGTGTGTAACACGTGCAGACCCTCGGGACCCGTGGGGCCGCCGGTCACATAGCGGGGAGCTCCCGGGGAGCCTGCAGCTGGGCCTCTGGGTGCGCGGATACAAAGTGCCCAGCGAGGTCCCCGGAGCCCGTAGGCATCCTATTCCGGGGAGGGAACTTTCCAACAACATGGCTGAACACCTCTCCCGTGCTTGGTCTCCCACCCAAGACGAAGGTCTCGGGCTCAGTGAGGTGGGGACTGGCAGGTTTGTTTGCGGGTGGCTGTCGGTGTCCTGGTGCTGGAGCTCCACAACGCAGCTGGGTCTGATCCTAAGTACAGGGCGGGGGCCTCCAAGTTCCCCTGGGGAGGTGCCCTGCCCAGTCTGAAAACCCAGGGGTGAGGCTCAGCGGCTCCTGGGCCCCAGGCGGACAGAAGAGCAGGAGCTGCAGAGCTGGGGTAGGGGATACCAACATTTCCTGACCGCTGTGGGCTGGGGACAGAGCCTTCAGGGAGCTCTGGACCCTGC
Organism: Taxidea taxus jeffersonii; assembly: GCA_003697995.1. Taxonomy (NCBI): domain Eukaryota; kingdom Metazoa; phylum Chordata; class Mammalia; order Carnivora; family Mustelidae; genus Taxidea; species Taxidea taxus. The sequence continues at coordinate 21,179 of RCUC01168021.1, forward strand.
CTTCAGGGCCGCGGCCGGCTCCCACGGGCTGTGTGTGGGGTGGGCCACCAGAAACCAGGGGTGGGCAGGGAGGCAGCGGTCCGAACGCAATCAGCTACCAGGGCCCAGAGGCGTCCCAAGACCGGGCCGGGGAAGTCACTAAGCCCCCTCAGAGGCCCTGGGCAGGGGTCAGCCCTGTGCAAGGGCAGGAGACCTCAGACCGCACCCGGGGTCAAGAAGGACCGCGGTTTCTTGGCGGTGAGGGGAGGATGGAAGCCAAGGGGTTGGCTGGTCTCCCAGCCTGTGTTCCTCCCCTCTAGACCCAGTCGGGGAGGCCGTGGGGAGAAGGCCCTTCCCTGGATGGCGACAGAGGCAAGACGAAGTGGCTTTTCCAGTCCCAGGGAGCAGAGTGGCGCAGTCCCGAGCATACAGCCACAGTTGGCCCAGCCGGGCTCCCCTCCGCCCAGCACTTTGCTGCTGGTGATCACTGCTCGGTGAGCTTCGAGCGCGCGAGAGGAAGGAAGCTTCTGGGGCCTCGCTCTACAAGCTCCAACCACGCAGGGGCCCCTTGGCTACCCCAGATCATGCCCGAGCTGACCTTCCGTCTGCTCCCTGGAGCCCCTGGCCCTTCCCACCTGCCAGTGCCCCTCAGCTCTCCTCGTCCCCGCGAGCACTTGGCCTCCTCTCCTCTCCTCCTCTCCTCTGTCCCGCCTCTGCTCCCGACATCCCGGCTGGGGCCGCCACCAGAGTCCTCCAGGGCCGGCTCAGCCTCCGTCCTCCACCCGCCTGCCCCTGCCAGCACCTGCTGTGGGGCCGCCGGGAAGCCCGTCTATCGCTTCCTCTTCTGTGCACCACACGGTTTAAACCTAGCTTCGAACCACATCCTAGGGGCCTCACCGACTCTTACACTCTAAGACACTAGACCCTCTTACGTTCTTGAAGCAGGAGCCGATGCCTTCCCACATGTGACGGACACACTCCCGGCGCGCTCACGAAGGCATCAATGCCACTCCATGCTTTCTCCCACAGACCCACTCCACCTTGGTCATAAGCAAGGTTGTGCTGCCCGCCCCTCACTGTCCGAACCCGGACCCCAGCGCTGGTCCTGGACCACTTCCTCCTGCTGCTTTCCCGTGGGGGAGAAAGCCGTGTTGATCCTCAGCTCCCTTAGCTACCAAATCTATCCTCCCTCCCTCCCAGGGTCTCCCCTCGTGCTCCGCCTGCTCCCAGGCCTGCCCTTGCCCGCCCCACCTTCCACAGCTGGGTCTCAGCCTTGCCCGTGAGCTTTGAAAACCCTGAGGGGGTTCCTGCCCTGACGGAGCAAGTCAGACCGTCCAGGAGCCGGGCCTCGGGCTCAGCTGTTTTCGACGACACTCCCGGCGCGCTCATGGGCAGCCAGGCTGGACGGCAAGTGCACGGTCTGGTCCACGACCCACCCCCAACCTGCCCAGTCGGAGTCCCCAGTGTGGGGTCAGGAATGTGTCTCACAAGCTCCCCGGTGGCCTGGGCACAGCTCGAGAAGCGCACACCCGGGCAAGGGCGCCTGTGGCATATGGGGAGAGGACCACCTCACCTTCGTGACCGTCCGTCCTACCTGCGGAAGAAGCTGTTCCTTAGGAGGAGGGTTTCAGGAGCCTTCCGCTCCCCACGTGCCCATCAGACTGCAGCTCCACTGAGCCCCACACAAGCGGACATCGGCCTTCAGGGGGCCCCGTGTGGGAATGTCCTACAGTGTCCTGTTGTCCTTCCTGCTCGGAGAGAGGACAGCACACGCACCGGGGGTCTGGTCGCCGGCAGCCAGGTTCACCGGCCCTCCGAGAGGCTCGGTCTGTCACTGCAGACCTAGAGCCACGGTCCTCCGGGGCAGAGCCAGAAACTGACACAGGACACGTGTCAGGGGCCCCTGGGATTCCTCTCAGGGAGCACAGTCCTGAATCCTTGCCTCTCCCCTCTCTCTGCTCTTCCTCCTTCCCCTCCTTGTCACGTGAGGGTGAACTCTGGTCTCTGAGTGCCCGGGTCCTGCTCCCTCCACGCCTCCAGGGACATCCCAGAGATGTTCACGATGGCACTTACTAGGTTATCCAGTTTCTGTGTGTGTGTGACTTCTCTGAACGAGGGACGACCCATGTCTGTACCTCTGCTGTCCAGCCAGGACACGGTGCGAGCTGAGTCCAGCTGCCTGGCCCTCCCCCAGCACGAGCCACGTCTGCCTGCCCTCCTTTCCCTCTGCAGGGGTGAAGGCAGAGCAGCGGCCAGGCGCTCCGCGGCAGGGAGACCCAGCCCCGTCCAGCCGGTACCAGAGCCCCCAGAGCCCGCATCCACCCGCAAACTCGTTCCCACTCAGAAGTTAAAGCTGAGCTGGAGCTGGCAGGGAGGCGAGGAGTTGGGGACCTGGCAGGCTGGCATGGAGTTGGGGACCTGGCAGGGAGGCGAGGGTGTCCCCCCGGCCCGCCCCTGCCCTACGCACCGCAGCCTCCTGGCGGACTCCAGCGCGCACGACTCCCGCCCGCTCAGCCTTCTGCTCCCTCGGTCCTCGCAGCCCAGGCCGGCTGGGGGCTCCTCTCTGGGCTCCTGGTGCCGGCTCGTCTCTGCCGCGAGACCTCCCAGGCTGTGCTTTATCAGCACGAAACCGAGCCCCCTGTGCTTGGTGGGTTCCGTGTGAACACACGCAAACAGCGACAGCAGAGAATTAGACCTTCTCGCCCTGCTGGTGGGCGTCGGCTGCGTGTGTTCGTGTCGTGGTGAGAGCCCTCACCCGCCCGGGCCCGCGTCCTGCCCGCTCCAGGCCAGGCTTCCCGTCAGGGTCGCTCCTCACCCAGGACACGTGCCCTCGAGCCCGACGGAAAAGCTCCACGGAGAAGCCACGGATGGCCCTTAACCGTCCGCGGGGCTCCTGCTGGCCCAGGGCCGGCCCGAGGCCAGAGGGAGGGGGCAGTTCTCCTGCGGGCCGGCCGGGAAGGACGGGCGGAGGACAGTCCGGCAGAGCCCCCTCCGGATCACACGGGCTCCTCTCCACCCAAAGTCCCACCCCTCAGGCTCCGAGTCCTGGACCTGGGGTGGAGATCCGAGTGGCAAGGTCTTCGGGGGCAGTGGGAGCAGCAGTGATCCTTGACCAGCTCCTGCTTCTCTTCCTCCTCGGATGCTGTCTCCCTGGCTTGTGGCTGAGCCTGCGGTGGGGGGCACGGGAAGGATTTCGCCCCTGCGCGGTGAGCGCAGCCCCGTCTCCGTTCCTCCGTTCCCGGTGCTTTCCCTCCAGCCGTGGTTGTGTTAGGAGTGAAATATGGATCCGACTGATTTTCTGCAAACTCTCGCTTCCACAGATCAGCCCAGCATTTCATGTATTTTCTTTGCTGGTCCAGGGATCTGCAGCTAAGGGTCATGTTTTTCTGTTAGCAATCACATTTTCAGTGAACTAGACATCAGAACACCGGCCGACGTCAGTTATTAGACCCAACAGATACTAAGTTCCTGTGCGCTCTTCCCGTGCTTGCCGTCAAGTCCTGTCCTTGTGCTCACACCGCGTGTCAGGTTCTAGAGAGGCTCGCCTCTCAGAGGGTGTCTGTGTGCTTGCACGTGTGTGTAACGTTTAGAATCTTCCACATGTGCCTTGTCATGATGAGGAGACTCGGCTCCCATCCCGACAAGTGGGACGTGAGAACCGGCCAAAGGGAGCTTCTTGCACAACACCGAGCCTTCCGTTCAGGCTTTGCTTTGTTTCTACCATTAATCTGGCTATTCTTTCTTCTTGGCTGTTTTCCATCAAAACCACCGGCTTTACGTAGCGCTCGTTTTGCTCTCTGGCTTCCTAGAGGAGGCGTTCATGTGCGCACCAAGTGCGGGCTCGTCGGGGTTGGCCCCGAGCTGGGTCGCTGCGCTCCGCTGTTCTCCACCGACATCATCTCCCTGGTTCCTGACTGCTTTGGGAAGTACCTAGTTAACTCCACGAAGGCCATGTGAGGCCCGAGGCAGGCTCTGTGCCTCCTGCCCGCAGACATCCTGCCCGCGTACAGCACTGTGGTGTCCTCTGGAAAGGTGATCGCCGTCTTGTTCTTTGCCTGGTTCTGTGTTGCCCTGTGTCCGCTCGCCTCTCCCTCCATGCACCGTATTTGTTCCAACAAGTATTTTTGGAGTTCTTTCTGAGTTAGACACATAGTAAGGAGGGAGCCGGTCAGAGTCTTGAATAACTCAAGCAAAAACAAACAAAAAAGGCACCGATCTGAGGACTATCGAGCAGACGGCAGCACTGCGAGGAGTCCAGAGAGTGTGGTGTGGGAAGGGCAGCAGGAGCGAGGGACCGGGTCACCTAAAGCCTCCCGTGCCAAGGCTCCACAGAGCTGCTCCTGCCCGAGCCCGTCGAGGCCACCCTGTGCTCCGAGTCGTCCCCCCACACCCCGGCGCCCCCCGAAATCATATCCAGGCAGAAGCTTCCGAGTGCACAGGCGTGGGTCCCGCACCAGCTGAAAGCGGCCGGGGGCCCAGTGTTTGGAGGGCAGGCGGCTGTCGGTCCTGGGACCCGCTGGATGTCTCCTCTCTGGGGGCATCACACTGGGAGGGTAGGAGCCGGTCACACGGGGCTTTGTGTGTCCCAGAGGGAAGGAGCCCCTCATCCTCGGGGACACCGACTCCTGGGCTGGAGAGGCTCCTCGGGGTGCGGCCTCCCCAAATCAAAGTCTCTGCACCCAGGTTTTGTTCCAGTCCTCATTCCTGAGCCCATGTCACAGCGCTGCAGCCAGGGGGCTGGCCGGGCTCCCGAAGCACCCTCCCGCTGCTCATGCACGCTGAGGCCTGGCGGCCTCTGGAGGGCTCGTAAGGGGGACAGAGGCTACATCTGCCTTTCCCAGGCACAGCCCGTTTGCGGAGGTGCGGCGAGCAGGAGGACGGGGCGAGGCAGGGGTGGACGGCCGAGGGCTGGGAGGCAGGCAGCAGGGCACGCGGAGCAGGGGCTGGGGTGAGGAACGTCTGTGGGGTCGGGTCACACAGGCCTGGTGACCAGTGGTCGCTGCAGGGGACACATATCAGAGCCCTCCCGGCTCTCAGATCTGGAGGACAGTGTGACACGGCTCAGGATAAGGGGCTTAGGGAGCTGAGTCTCAGGAGAGGAGAAGGGCAGGTGAGCGGCCCCGCGGTGTCATGGGCTGCCGGGCCTCCTGCTGGATGGAGTTGGGACAGAGGTCAGGGCACAGCGAGGGACACAGAGCTTTTGGAAACCTGGGACAGCTGTGGACGGAGTGACTGAGACCCCCGAGGAAGGCGAAGGACAAGAACCAAAGGGCCACAGAGAACCTTGACAGGCCAGTTTGTAAGAAGCCGGCAGCGAAAGAGGGGGTGCCACCCCCGGGGGCTGGTGGACGGGGGATCGCAGGCCGGTGAGCCCAACGGGTACCACCTGGAGGTGATCCGCGGTCCTCCCGGGAGTGGTCTCGGTGGAAATCAGGTGGGGTGGGGGCAAACGCCATCTTCACAGAGAATGAGCTGGTTGACAATGGCCGGGGGCCTGCAGAGGCACAGGACGATTCTGCCTGCTTCACAGCCTCACAGCCGAGGTGACCCTGGGCATGCAGCGCGCCGCACACGTGACCCCATGTGCCCTGGTGAGTTTGGGCTCTGTGTCACCCATGAAGCCGTCGCCACAGTCAAGAGTGGACGAGCCCACCCGCCCCCCAAATGTCTGGGTGTCCCTTTGGAAATCTCGTGCCGGGGCCTCTTCTGCCTCCTGCGGCCTCACCCAGAAGCACCTGCTGATCCGTCAGGCTGCGTTGGACCTCCGCGCCGCTTCCGCTCTGAGCGCCCTTGGGTCTGTCTCCTGCTCCTCCGCCAGCGACAGCCCAGTGGTCAGTGCGGCGCGCAAGCAGGACCTACTCTCCTCCGCGGCTGGGCTGTGTCCCCTCCGAGGGCTCCACGGCACCTCGAGCGCGTTCCCGGCTCTGGGCTCCTGCGAATGAGGCTGCCGTCCGCCCGCCTGTGCAAGTCATTGCGTGCGCCACTGTCTGTCTTGGGTAAACCCCAAGGCACGGAAATGGGGTCGTTGGTAAAGGCACCATTAAGGGTTGAAGGAGCCGTGCCAGGGCTCGCCCCCCGTTGGCTGTTTGACTTCCTGGCCGCCGGCAGATGGTTGCCTGTTGCCTGGGCTACTCTGCGCCCCGCCCGTGTGTCCCCGCAGGACCTGAGCTCCTCCCGCGGGTGCGTGGGAGCATCTCCGTGGGGGCTTTGCTTTTCTTGGCGCCAATGACGGAGGCGGCGCAGCACCAGCTGGGGCGCACTCTCTGTTCCCGTCTCTGCCCATTTTTAAGATGGGTCGTTTTCTAATTCTTATTCCCATCCTAGCCTGAAACACTCCCTTGAGCTCACTGAAAAGGGGTTAAATATTTGGTGGTAAAAATAGAATGGATTTCGAGAACACTAGGTTTTGCCGTAGGGTGTGGCTTTCTTCCACGATTTCCTTTCCCTTGGCCACTTCTGTCCCCGAGTACTGCAGTTGACCTTCCCCAGCGGCTGGAAGATCCACAGCAGACGCGCGGGGAGAGGAAGCAGGACGGGAGCAGAAGCCCCGAGTCCTCTCTGCGAGCTACACCTGTCACATGCTGTGGTCGCCTCCGTGGCCTTCTGTGTGCATGGATGGAGCCCGGGGCCGGGGCCATGGGCCAGCATCGTGCCACCTCGTGGGTCTTGTGGCTCATCCCTGAGGGGTGGGAGCCCCTCCTGAGTCTGCTGCCCCCTCCCGAAACGGGGTTCAGGCGGTCACCGTGGGAACAGGGACTTCGTCTGTGCCGGCCCTGGCCCCCGCCCGTCCTCTAGACCAGAGCCCCAGGAACAGCTAAGAACAAGCGTTCTGCCTGCTGGCAGAGTCAATGGCTCGCATGGGGGTGGCGTGGGGGGCTGCCAGCGCGGCTGCAGGCCTGGGGGGCTCCCGGGGGGCTCCTTTCTCCCTGAGCTTGGCGGCGTCAACCTGATCCCGGGTTCCTGGAGGCACCTTGGCGGGAATGAGAAGGTCCTGCAAATCCGCAGAAGGGGGGGGGCACTAGCAGGTTGCCATAGCAACGCCACGTGTGAGGCTCTGCACCTGCCCTCATTTCTGCTGTGAAAGCCGCAGCAGGCTTCGGGAGAGCCCCCGTCTTCCGGCTGGGCGATCGGTCGTTGGAAGAGCCACGTGGTCCCCCCTCCGGAGCCCCTCGCTGCTGTGGCCGCCCTCCCCCTTCCCCCCACCCCACCTCTCCTCCCAACCCCTGCTCCCCTCCTTCCTCCAAGGGCCCTGGGCTGGCTGGGGCAGCAGGCTTGCTGGCATCCAGTCCCGGGCTCGGAGGGCCCAAGGAAGGGGAGAACCCAGCCTTCCCGAGCTCTCTTCCGCCCCCACCTCCATGCCCTGGCTCTTCCCTTCCCTTCCTCTAGGACGGTGGCTTTCAGACCCCAGCGTGACCTACGGAAAGAAACACACGTACTTGCCCTTGTGTGTGTGTATTTGAAACTGAACATTTAATGAAGCCACCGTTCGCCCCTCCCTGGGAGAACTCTCTTCTTCCAGGACTGATGTCGCAGAGCGTGTCACATTTTCTCTTCTTTCGCATTAGAAGGCGCCGGCCACACCCACTGCACTGAACCGCCCTGGTGGCCGGCGAGGGGGGCAGACGCTGCCCGACCAGAAGGGGTAGCCTCTGACTTTGGGCTTCCTCCACGGGGTCCGCCTTCTCCCCTCCTCGGCTTCAGGGCTGAGCCGGAGGGAAGGGACCTAACTAATGGGGCCGCACAGCCTGAGAATTCCACGTGTGGATCTGTGGGGTCAGCCTGGGTTCAGGCAACGGGACTAGACACCGTCAGAGGCACAGAGAGGTGTGACTCGCAAAGGTCCTCGCGTGAAGTCTCGCAGCTTGGGGGGCGGTCAGCTCAGGGTCAGTCCTGACCTCTCCCCGAGGGCAAGGGGCGTCCCCAATGGTAGGCAAGTGCTTTGCTTTCTACGTCCTGTGAGTGACCTTGACACTGAGGTGCCAGGGTCTCTCCTTGATGGAGCCCATCTGTGAGGGCGCTGGGATAGCATTTCTGCCTTTCCTTCTCTGTTTGACACGTGTTCAGAGATCATAGTTAGTATGCTTAGGAGTTCACAAGAGCCCAGGGCAGTTCATCTCAAAATTTGGGAAAATTCCTGGGATCATTTCCTCCAGTTTGGAAGGTTTATGTACGGTGTGAAAGCATTGGTGTCTAGGAGGGCCTGTCTCTGGGTGACCCAGCCCAGTAAGCGGTCTATGGCTGATTTCGGCTTCCGTCATGATGTCAGGGTCGTGGGGTCGCCCCATGCTCAGGGGGAGTCTGCTTGAGATTCTCCCTCTACCCTCTGCCCCTCCCCCTGCTCACACTCTCACCCTCTAAAATAAATACACAATTAAATCTTTAAATAGAAACAGTCGTCTCCAGAAACACCTTGTAGTCTCTCTTTGTTTTTGTCCTAAAATTGAGTTTATGTAATTTAAATATTTTCTATTTTTATACTCTGGTGCTATGAACTTTGGAGTTGTAGGTAGTGCACAGCATGGCGAATGAGGACGGGCCCATGGCCACCGTATACTTACTTACTGGGGGAAAACTGCAAAGAAACATCGTTACTGTAAAAGAGCCCAAGATTTATTCCAAATCTCAAAAACTTTGTTCTGTGCTTTCCTCCATCTTCCCTCTGTCCTCCCTTCCTTCCTCCCTTCGTCCTTTCTCTCTCTATTTCCTCGCTTAATCTGTCTTTCCCCCATCCTTTCCCGAGGCTAAGTGTGTCTACGGGGAACCGTCCGCGATCTTTCTCCGCCGTCCCTCCAAGACACGCACTTGAATGCCCAGGCTGCCCACGCGACCGTCTTCCTTCCCAGGCTCACGGCCCTCCCCGGGCGGGGGTCTGTCTGTCTGAGCCCGCCTGGCCTCCCCCTGCCATGAGAGCAGGGGTGGAGGGGGATGGGACGGAGAAATCCCCAGAGATGGGGGCATCATTGAGGAAGATTCCCTCTGAAACGAAAACATGAAAGGTTGGGCAGCTCAGCAAAGCCTGCCGAATTTGGGCGCAGCAAACAAAATCGACAACAATGCCGCCTTTCTCTGGGAGAACAAGGCTTTCCAATGAGTGCGAGCGGCAGCTGCATGGCACTGACCTCACTTTTCGGGGGCGGGGTATGAAGGAGAGGTGACCCTCCCAGGTCACCGCCAGCCGCACTGCCCTCTGCCTGGCCGTGGCGGCACCGGCGGGAAGTTAACAGGGCGCCTGCTGGAAGTGGAGCCGAGGTGCGGCCCCAGGGTGTGTCCTCAGCTTTTACCGCGGGAACTGGGGAATGTCGGGGAAAGCCAGCACCGAAGCGTCCTTGGCGGGAGACGCAGGCCCTGAGTGCTCCCACCCGAGGGATGCGGCCCACACGCGCCTCTCCTGATCCCCCGTGTCCTCCTCCCTCCCCCCTTCTCTCTCTCACACGCACCCGCACACACACATAGAAGGCTGCCATCTCCCTCCCTGAGTTTTGACAGTAGCGTGTCTCCAGCAGGAGCGGGGCTGCGGTTCGTCATGTCCTCTGGTGCGAAAGTGACCTTGGTGGCGTGGTTCCTCCCTCCGGGAGTGTTGTGTCCCGTGGACAGTGCCTTGTGCACAAAGTTAGCTTTGCAGAGGCTTGGAAAGTGGACTATCGGTGCCCAGACCTGGGTCTCGGAGCTCCGGACTCGGCTGCCACGGACACCCCCGGGGCGTCTGCAAGTTCGGGGCACCCCCCAGCTCGGAGTCAGAGCCAGATGCCACGAAGAGAAAGTGGTGAAGCGAGAACGGAAACTCTCCCAGATTGCAGCTTTTAAGGGTCTCACACGCACACACACATGCGCGTGTGCACACACACGAGTCACACACATTTCCAACACTCTATGCATAACCACTACTGCAAAACGATGACTTCACTATTTCATGCACTTAACTCCTTAACCTTAGAACTTATGAATTACACACTCACATTTTGTTCGAAGACGCTAACTACAAGGAAAAGGGAGTCTTCAGTACTGAGTCACATGGAGAAACAGCATCCTACATCGAATGGTCTTGAGAAAGGCGCGGGAACACGAGCCTACGGAACACAGAGTGGCTTCGTCAGGGAGCTGCGTGGTGACAGAGGGTGTGGTGAGCTCAGCGTAATGGCAAGATGGGCCGAGTCCCTGTCCCTGTCCCTGCCCCTGAAACGAACGTAACATCATGTGTCAACCACACACACTCAAATGAAAAAAAAATTGAGCTTACTAAAAAAAAAAAAAAAAAAAGAACCGGGCGCCTGGCTGCCTCCGTGGGTTAAGCCTCTGCCTTCAGCTCAGGTCATGATCCTGGAGTCCCGGGATCGAGTCCCGCATCGGGCTCCCAGCTCCATGGGGAGTCTGCTTCTCCCTCGGACCTTCTCCCCTCTCATGCTCTCTCTCACTCTCTCTGAAATAAATAAATAAAATCTTTTAAAAAATTAAAAAAAAACAAGTAAAAATTGAGGATGAGAAAAACAAAACAAAACACCTGGGGGGCCTGGCTGGCTCGGTCAGTAGAGCGTGTGACTCTCGATCTCGGGGTCATGAGTTTGAGCCCCATATTGGGTGTGGAGATTATTTTAAAAAATAAAAAGAAACAAAAAATTTAAAAAAATTATAAAAGAAATGTTATCTAATAAAGTAGGGAAAACAAAGAAAATTTAACATGATTCTATCTTTTTTCCCTTTTGGTAAGAGACTTAAGTCCCCACACCGGGTACAGCTTTTGCCCTAGACTTTCAGAAATAAGCGGACAAGCAAACAAAGCAGACCTGCAACGGCGCTCAGCAAGGACTCCTCCTACCTTTAATAGGCACCTCTTCACGTAAGAATATTTTCCTGTAAGGAGCGCGGTTGGGATGAAACTCTGAGTGTCGGTTGCGAGGGACACAGCACAGGTGCCGAAGGTAAAAGCTCATGTCCTCAGCAGAGACCTGAGATTGCTGCGGTCCAGGGGAGCTGGGCTCCCGTCGCGAGGGCTGTCACGGTGCCGGCCGTTGTCCTGCCAAGGGGTCCCGCTTGCTCTGGCCTCAGTGGAGCGACTCACGAGCCACGTCAGGAGCCTCCCCGGTGGGCGCGGGAGAAAACCCGCAGCAGCGCCCAGGTGGAGGGTCAGGTCTCTGGTGGGTCGAGAACTTGCGCGGGCTGGGGGCCCCCGCAGGAGCTGGCTGCGGGTGGGCGTGTGGTGCGGCCTGAAAGGCATGTGTGTTTAGGGGGGAGCGTGGCTGCATCCGGGAGGCAGCTAGAGCTGCTCTTTTTCTCTGGTTTCTGCATGGGCAGACCATCCCGAGGCGCCAGCCAGAGCCAGGCCTTCCCGGCCAGAGCCAGAGTGGTTGGTGCATGCACTTGGTGAGCTCATCCTTCCTTTGTGCCCGCGAGCCTGTGCCCTCCCGTTGCTGAGACCTTGGGACAGGCTGACCACGCTTGGCCCGGGGTACCTGCGTGTACGCTCCCATCCTTGACGAGGCGAAGCTTGGAGCCTAATGATGTTGTGGGACCCAGACCTGCCTTCCAGGAGGCACCCCCGGGGGCACGTGGCATACCAAGGGCTGCTTGAGCAGACTGGCTGTCCTCGGGGTCTCTCCCTGCTCTCCACCTCCGTCTCCTCGGGGCTGCTTCTCCCCGAACGGCCCCAGGGCAGGAGCGGGGTGGGGGGCTGGGGTTCGGCGTGGCCGGCTGGCAGTGCCCGAAGTGCCCCGTTACACAAAAGCTCTTCGGTTCTGTGACCCCAGTTCAGGTGTCTGTCGCCCACCCCACCGCGGGGCACAGCCGCTGCTGTGCAGGGCCCTCGTGTGGGGACCGTAGTGCACTGCTTCGTGCAGACGGGCTCATGCGCCCACAAGGGCCCCAAACTCACTAACAAAAATAACTCAGGAGAAATGACCTGGAGCAGAAACACGGGGCCTTTCTAGGCTGGGGGCTGGGACTGGGGCCCCCGATTCCTGGCACCTGTGTCCCGATGGGGGCAGGTGTTGTAGCACACAGCACACCTGCAGGAGCCAGTCCCCGGAGTCGTGAGGACAGCGTCCCCGAGGAAGTTGGGGTGTGAGCAGGAGAATCCCGGGGACGGAGGAGGTGGTGGGGAGCAAGGAGGGAAGGACTGTGTCCAAAAGAGGGACCCCAGAGGCCGTACACGCAGGTCAAAGGGAGTCTTGCGGGCCACACTGAAGTGTGTGGGCTCTGTCCGAGGGGAGAGGGGCGGCGACCCGGTGAGGCCGGCGTCTGGAGACACGGCTCGGTGGCCGTGGGATGACTGCTTTGGAGGCTGGAGGACCAGAGGTTGGGGTGGCGGGATTCACCCAGGCGAGTGATCCCTGAGCGAGGCAGCCGTGGGGAGGGGGAGGGGCTAGCATTCCGGGGGGGCCGGGGGCAGAAGTGACAAGAGTTGGTAGGAGCTGGCGGTGAGGGGCACGAGGAAGCCCGCCAGAGTCAGCGTGTCGCTGAGGGTGCTGGTGCCCGAAGGGAGAGCGCGCACGTGTGGGTCAGCGGGGCCGCTGCTGCTTTTCGGAAGTCCAGGAGACGCCCGATGAGAGTCCTACCCTGCGACAGTGACACGGGGAGGAGGGACAGAGGCGGGCGGTGCCCGGAGGCTTGAGCGTGGGAGGCACTGTCTGCACAGAATGTGCCGGCGCGTCGAGGGGACAAACCCGAGGACGGCGGCACGGAGGGCGGTGAGAAGGTGAAGCGAACAGGAGTCACCGGGGAGTGCGGGGCGTTGGAGAAGGGTGTCAGGTGCCCCGGCGGCGGCAGATGCCGACCAACAGGCGTCTGGAGAGTCAGCAGCACGCGGATGGCCGGTGCTCTGGCGTGGGCAGCTTCTGCGGGCAGGCGGCCGGGCACGAGCTCCAGCCAGGCGGAGACCTGTGCCCCGGGGACACATCAACAACAGGCGTGTCCCGTCTCACTGTTCTGGGTCCACGTGTCAGGGGCCAGGTGTGGACAGGCTGCTTCCTTCGCGGTGGAATCTGTTCCAGGCCCCTGGTCGGCTTCTGGGGGTCTGCTGGCACCTGTGGTGCTCCCGGGCTCCGCCACCCTTGCCCCGATCTCCCCTCCTCTCCACATGGGGTCCCCGCACGTGTCTGTGTCCGAACCTCCCCGTTTCTCAGATGCCCGTGATATGGAGGAGAGGCCCACGCTGCTCCCCGTCCTAACTACGTGCAAGGAGGAGGAGGGGCAGAGGGAGACGCAGGCTCCCCGCCGAGCAGGGAGCACCAAGAGGGACTCGATCCCAGGACCCTGGATCATGACCTGAGCCGAAGGCAGATGCTTCACCGGCGGAGCCCCCCACGGCCAGAACGGTGGCTTTCTCTACTGTGAATCCTCTCCTGCCACGGAAAGGAACAAATTCCTGACGCAGGTGTAGACACCGATCACCACCGAGACCGTGACTCCGAGTGAAAGTCAGTGGACGCGAGACGCCCTGTCGTCTGGTTCCGCGCGTGGGAAATGTCGGGCGCAGGAGGGTCTGCCCCATGGGTGGGCTAAGGCTGCCCCCACGAAATGCGGCCGCCGGGGGCTTGGCCAACAGACGTTCATGTTCTCCCCGTTCCGGAGAAATCCAGGCGCGGGGCGGGCCGCTTGGTCCTTCTGGTGCCTCGCTCCTTGGCGGGCAGGCGGCCGTCTTCTCCTGGGTCTCCCAGCTTCTCTGTGGCCGTTCCTGGCGTCTCTGGCCACATCGCCACTTGTAAGCGCAGCAGTCAGATCAGCTAGTGCCTGCCCTAAGGGCCTCGTTGTAACCGAGTCACCTCTTTAAATTCCGTTTCGAAATGCCACATTCTGAGGAACGGGGGTCAGGACTTCAGCATATAAACCGTAGGGAGGGCACAGTTCAGCCCCTAGCGCTGGTAGAGACAGAAAGCGGCTTGGTGGTTGCCAGGGGCTCGGGGGAGGGGAGATCGGGAGGGACCGACCGCTAATGGGTCGGGGGGCTTCCTTTTGGGGTAGTGAGAACGTTCCAATCTGATTGTGGTGACTGTTGCGCTACTTGCAAACGTACTTAAAAAAACCCCACACCGAATTGTACCCCTTGAAATTGTGTATGTGAATTACGTGTCTCAGTTAAAAATCAGTATTTTGCGGACCCCGCGAAAAGATCACAGCAGGCACCAGCGGGAGAAAGATGGGAGAAACGGACAGAATCACAAAGCAAGTGCCTTCCTGCGGCTCGCCAGGCCCCCTTGGCTGGTTTCCCTGCCTTTGACGGCCACCTGCTGGGGACACCCTCCTGTCCCCGCCCAGCTCGTCCACCTGCCCCCACACCCTCTCCTTCCCGTTGCCAAGTTCCCAAGTCCAGGAAGCAGGAAAGCCAAGAGAGGACCCAGGGCCTCGTGCGGGCCGGGGACGGGCCCTGGTGGGGCTTGCAGCTTCTGGGAGAGCGACGGAGCAGCCTGGGGCCGTGCGCCAGAGAGACAGTGATTCCTGTCTCACCACCTTCCTCTTCTGGAAGTCATTGCTCCTGTTCGGAGCCGGAGCCCGTGGAGCCTGGGAAAGAGGGGCCGTGCACAGAGCCTGTCCTGGGCTTGCAGTGCCCGCCACCTGGCAGCAGAGCACCCGCCGTGTCTCCCGTCTGCCCCGGTCAGCCTCTGTGCCCTGAGTCGGCCCATGGACAAACTCAGCACCGCGACGTCCCCCAGCCAGAGCAGTGGGGAAGCACACAAGGCAAAACTCGTCTTGGAGTAAAAATTAGCCTGACCCCAAATTTTACACACATTTTTTAAATGTGTTTGACAGACAGAGATCACAAGCAGGCAGGGAGGCAGGCAGAGAGAGAGGAGGAAGCAGGCTCCCCGCCCAGCAGAGAGCCCGAAGCGAGGCCTGATCCCAGGACCCTGGGATCATGACCAGAGCCGAAGGCAGAGGATTTTAACAACATGTGTGAGTTAGGATGTCACAAATCTTAACTGTAAAGGTTTTTTTTTTTTTTTTTTTAAGATTTTATTTATTTATTTGAGAGGGAGGGAGAGAGAAAGAGAGCGAGAGGAGAGAGATTAGTAGGAGAGGGAGAAGCAGACACCCGGCTGAGCAGGGAGCCGGATGTGGGACTCGATCCCAGGCCTCCAGGATCCTGACCTGAGCCGAAGGCAGTGGCTTGGCCAGCTGAGCCACCCAGTCGCCCTGAACTGTAAAGGTTTTTACTGACTTATTCTAACCCAAGCATAACGGACACGCGTGTTATGCTAGTGTCGGGTACGCTGGAGCGACTCCAGTTGGACACATTGCTCGGTGTCATAAGGACACCCCGTCCCCCTCACCTGTGCCCCACCCCCCCAACACCTCCCCTCTGGTGACCATCAGTGTGTTCTCTACAGGTCAGAGTCTGTTTGGGGGGCACCTGAGGGGCTCAGTGGGTTGAGCGTCCACCTCTTGATTTCGGGTCAGGTCGTGTTCTCAGGGTTGCGGATCGCGCCCCACGTCGGGCTCTGTGCTCCGCCGGAGTCTGCTTGAGATTCTCTCCCTCTGCCCCTCCTCTCCTCCAAAAAAACCTCTGCTTTTGCTTCTTTTTTCCTCTTGCTTTGGTTTCTTAAATTGCACGTACGAGTGAAGCCCTGTGGGATTGTCTTTCTCGGACTTCTCTCATTAGCGTGAGACACTCTAGCGGGACCCTTGGTGCCCATGACAGTGTCCCATTGTTTATGGTGAGTAAATCCCACCGCATATGTGCAGGACGCATATGAAAAATTCACACAGCTTTTGGGCGTCCTCGGCCACAAAAGAGAACGTGGCAAATCGAGATCAATATTAGGGAAACCCGTGGACTCGGTCCGCCCGTCCCTTTCCTGCTGGGGAGACCTGCCCCCCCGAGCCGCGGCTCCCTGTCCTACGGCGCCCTCTAGGGGAGAAAGGGGAGCGGCGCGGCGGCCAAGGGTCTCGGTGCCCACAGCCGGCGGCAGGTGTGATCCCCGGAAACCAGAGGTGCCCCCACTTGCGCCACAAATTCATTTCAGGCTGTACAAGTGCTCTGGGGTCCTCTAAATCCAGCCTTTGAATTTAAGGCTGAGAAACTTGAATCCAGAGGGAAAACAGTGTGTCCAATCCAGGTGCTTTGACGCCAGGACCCTGGAGGAGGGAGACTCCAGCTCCCTCCCCTAGCGACCACCTGAGCTGGCAGGACGTTAGGGCGGGGCGGGCAGGCCTCTGGGATTTGGTAGGGTGGGTTTGTAACCATCCCAAAGCTTTCGGCAGGGTCTGCTGCTGAGGTGTGTAGGTGGTTGGAGGACACCGAGAGTACCTGCTGCGGAGAGCAAGCCGGCCGGCCAGCCCCGGCAAGGTGCCGGCGAAGCTGGGGGCTGCAGCTGGAAGGCAAAGGTCTGGATCTCGTGGGGAGAGGCGGCAACTGCTTGTGTTAGTGTCAGCAAACTGGATTTGTGGTCTTCACGATTTCTGTTTGTCGTTCTCAGTTCGTATGCTGTGCTGTGTGGCCCCGGCAGTGTTGGTTAACCTCTCTGTGCTAAGGTCAGCACATGTGGAAATTAGGCTGAGACTCATGCTTATGTCTTGGGCTGTATAAAACAGAGCTGAACCTCACCGGCTCTCTGGTTCTCACGGAAAGAAGGTTGACAAAGCCGGTGATGATGATGGTGTCAGAGCCAGTGCAGCCAGGGCTGAGGGACCCATCAGAGGGAATCATGTGCATGGGATTCAGGGCCACTGACCTCTGTCCTCACCTGGAGCAGGTGCAAAGAAGCCTGGGCAGAGCTGCTCGTTCATCAATTGTTTCTAGATCTCTGGTCTGCTGGATCCCCAGTTAAGCAGTAAGTAACATTTCCCCTATTTTGTTCATAAATTAAGAGATACTAATGGGAGATGCACACATATTTTAAAAAGATAAAAACCCCAAATATGAATATGGGAAAAAGTATAGTCCCTACTACCCCTTGGCATGACACGCTCCTCACGCCCTCTTGCCCTTGAATCATGAAGCTTCCACACACAGATGCACACATGGGAGCACGGACATGACACACACAGGCTCACATGCACAGATGCACACGCAGGAGCATGGACACAACACATATGGGCTTACACGCACAGATGCACACACAGGAGCATGCACACACACGGGCTCACATGCACACAGACACACACGGCCTCACACGCACAGATGCACACACAGGAACAGGCACACACACAGCTCACATGCACAGATGCACAAACAGGAGCGTGCACACAGACACACATGAATGCACACTCGCACAGAAGGCAGATACGGACACTCACAGGCACACCCACACACAGGAGCATGAGCCCACCCTTCAAGCACGAATAAGGACACAGTGAAAACAAGTGAGCGAAGGCTCAGGAGCACAGGGAGTCATTCTGAGGCTTCAGGATGAATAGTAGAATATACTTTACTTTTTCATACAGGAGGAAAAACTAAAGGCCTAACCCCTAGTCTCAAACAGGCTAGAGAGATGATTTCATCGAACACAGGCGAGATCAGCCAAGATGGCCTTCAGATTAAAAACACTATTTTATTCTAAAGATCAGTAGAAACAAAGCAGCTGCATTTGCCCTCCCCTGGCTACCCCACAGCTGGCTGCCGGGCACCAAGACGAACCTGCCCCAAATCACTGTGCACAAGGTCATCAACCGTGGCCCTGTTTGCGGTGGCAAAGGCTGGACGCAGCTGAAGTCTCCTGAGTGGAGGGCGGCAGTGAAGCGACAGAAGGAAGGAGGAACGCCTCTGCCTGATGCACTATGATCTCCGAAAGATCACCACTGGTGGGAAAAAGCAAGGATCAGAACAGAATAAAGGAAAGGCTGCATCTCGCATACTACAGGCGAGAAGTGAGAATTAGGCACATATATGCATATCAACAGAAACAGAGTAGTCCTGGTTAGAGGGTGGCCTGGTGGGACCATGTGGGGAAGAGCAAGCCTCCCCTAGAAGGGAGACCAGTCCTCCATCCTCTAATCCTCCTTGAGCTTCAAACCGTGTAATTCTATCACATAATTAACAGGAAAAAAATTACTAAAATTGAAACTCTAACGAGTGAAGCCAGCCGTATATCAAATTGACAACGTAGCGACATAGAGAAAATGTTTAATTCACGGGTCTTTATGGCCGGGCACTTGTGTTATACACTCACACATGCTCGGGGAGGATCGCCTCCTACAAAAGGAATTACAGGAAATCTTAAACTTCACGTAGTAATTTGTTGCTAAGAATCATATTAGAATTATTACTTTGGGGGCACCTGAGGGGCTCAGGTGGTTACGCATCCGACTCTTGATTTTGGCTCCGGTCATGGAATCGAGCCCTGAGTCTGGCTCTGTGTTCAGCGCGGAGGCTGCTTGAGATTCTCTCTCCCTCTCCTCCTGCCCCTCCCCCACTCCTGCTCGCACGCTCTCCCCCTAAATAAATAAATAAATAAAATCTTCTTAAAAAGAATTATTGCTTTGAATCCCTCTTATGCACAAGATAAAAAAGAAGTAACTTTATTAATGTTCTTATAAATGAAGGATTTTCGTGTGAGAGAGAACATACAAGTGGACAAATGTCTGTAGAACCTTCCATGTTACCTTCACACTGAAAATGCTGCTATGAAGTCAAGCTATTTTTTAAAAGATTTTTAAAAATTTATTTGTTGAGAGAGAGAGTGCGCAGAGCAGGGGGAGTGGCGGGCAGAGGCAGAGGGAAAAGAGGATTCCCAGATGAGCAGGGAGCCTGATGCAGGACTCGATCCGAGGGCCCCAGGATCATGACCTGAGCCACAGACAGATGCTTAACCCATGGAGCCACCCAGGACCCCCAACTTTTAAGATGTGCTTTCTCACTTTCGCCCACTGAAAGGGCCAAGTAGCAAGGACAGCCCAGTAGCAATGAGCACTCGTCCTTGAACCCAGATCTGCTCACTGAGCACTCTTCCCACTAAAAGGATCAAGAACTCTGTGGTGGATGGAGTAGTTTACGCTTTGCTACGTCTGCGTGCAGCTTCTCTGGCTTCGGTGGGGTGTCTGCTGTCTGGGGCCATGTGACTGGGCCCTGTGGTTTTCTCTGGCTGATGATCTTAGCGGACCCACCGGGCATGCTGGGGTTAAAGCGTGTTGGCTAGACATGCCCTCTGTGCCTCAGCCATCGCAACGCAAGGCATGTCCCTAGGCCAGCCCACTGGTGAAGGACGCACGGTCATACTACATCCAGCCCTAAAGCAAGCATTCGGGACATCTGCATGGAGTGGGTGGTTATGCGGACACAAAGAAGGAAGGAGGCCTGGTAGACGGGCAACCAGCCAGTAGAGGAGTTCGTCAGAGAGCAGTCTTCCTCAAACAGACGCTGACATTTCCTGACAGTTTTAAAACATTTTAAAACGCTGACATTTCCTGACAGTTCATAAAACTGGTCCTGTTTCTGCTACTTAAACTGAATCAGCACTAGTTTTAGCTTGACATCAAAAACAAAGTTGGGGGCGTCTGGGTGGCTCAGGGGGTTAATGCCTCTGCCTTCGGCTCAGGTCATGATCTCAGGGTCCTGGGATCGAGCCCCGCATCGGGCTCTCTGCTCAGCGGGAGCCTGCTTCCCCGCCCCCCGCCTGCCTGCCTCTCTGCCTGCTTGTGATCCCTGTCTGTCAAATAAATAAATAAAATCTTAAAAAAAAACACCAAAGTTGGTACAAAAGAAAACAGTACCCAACATCCCTTGCAAATATAGACGCAAAAACCCTGAACAAAATATTAGCAAATAAGATCTAATGCAGCTTAAATAAAAGTACGCCACAACCACGTAGGACTTCGACGGGTGTTCGAGACCGGCACAGTATGGTTCGGTATTTGAGAGATCAGTCGATTTAATGCACTCTGTTGGCCACTAGAGCTCATATGATCATATCAATCAATGCAGAAAAACACCACTTATTCAACACCCATTCATGGTAAAAGGTGTCAGAGAAATAGGAATGGAGGCAAATTCCTTGTGAAGAATCCCTACGGGGACCACATCCTTAACAGCATCCTTCATGGTGAAAGCCTGAATGCTTTCTCTCAAAGCCTGGGAGTAAGGCAGGAATGTCTGCCCTCATCCCTCTTAATTCAACATGTAGCCAGCTCAATAAAGCAAGACAAGAAAATAAGTAGACAGATTGGAAAGGAAGAAATAAAAATGTAATTAAGTACTTTTAACAAAACCATTAGAGGATCCACAGGCTGAACACTACACAATACAGATGCCTAAAATCAAAGAAGATATCAACAGATGGGGGGACGTGCCGTGTTTATGGATTGGGAAAGCTTAACTTGGTCAAGGTGTCAGGTCTCTGCAGATCGATTGACAGGTGTAATGCAATTCCTATCAAAAATGCCAGCAAGATTTTTTTTTTTGTGGATAGAAAATGATCATTCTTTAATTTATATGGAAAGCCAACGGGGCTCAAATCACTAAAACACGTTTTTAAAAGAATAATAAAACAGGACAAATCATTCTACCTGATTTCAGGATTTATGATAAAGCTGCACCAGTCCAGACCCTGCGCACCTGTGGAGGGATGCAGGCTGCACCAGAGAACTCAGAGACAGACCCGCACGAGTTTCCCAGCTGATTTAACACAAGTGCGACAACTCCGATGTCCAGGAGCCATCGGGCCCCGGAGGAAATCCCCATGAAGCTCAGCCTCAGCCTCACGCCTTATACAAACATTCATTCAAGCAGGCACAGACTTAAAAGTAAACTGTAAAACTTTAAGACTTATAGCAGAAAACTTAGGAGACAAAAAAAAAAAAATCAAAATCCAGGCAGAGATTTCTCAGGCTTGATACCAAAACATCTGTGAAAAGAAAAGTTGGTAAGTTGAATTTAATCAAAATCCAAACCCTTTGCTCTATAAAAGGCCTGTTCAGAGGATAAAAAGAAGCCACAGAGTGTAAGTATCCGCCGATCGCCTCGGGATAAGGGACTGATACCGAGAACGTAGACACATGCCTCAGAACTCAACGGTAAAGAGCACAGAAGCCAACCAGCGCATGAACAGAAGACATGGAGGGACATTTCCCCGAAGAAGACATGCAGAGACACTGAGTCCGGGGGAAGATGCTCAGGGCCGCGAGCCATTAAGTTAATGGCAGCTGTAGCCACCGTGAGGTCAGGCCACGTACCTGTCAGAAGGGCTAAAAGGAAAACCGGTGACAACTCCAGGCGCTGGTGAGGCTGTGAAGACTGCGGCGCACGCCTGGCTGCTGGGAGCCCGGGCCCGCTCTGGGAAGCGGTTCGGAGCTTTCCTAACAGCCCTGCGTGCAGCCCCCATAGGACCCCGCCCCTGCCCTCCTCGGCGTTCATCCCAGAGAAATGAAGACAACTCCACACAGAAACTTGTACAGGAAGGTTCTGACAGCTTTCTTTCTTTCTTTTTAAAATGTATTTATTTATTTGACAGACAGAGATCACAAGTAGGCAGAGAGGCAGGCAGAGAGAGAGGGGGGAAGCAGGCTCCCTGCCGAGCAGAGAGCCCGATGCGGGGCTCGATCCCAGGACCCTGAGATCATGACCTGAGCCGAAGGCAGAGGCTTAACCCACTGAGCCACCCAGGCGCCCCTCTAACAGCTTTCTTTATGATCACTGACAACTGGAAACGACCAAGATGTCCCTTAACGGGTAAATGGTTAAATAATCCGACTCCGGTATCTCCGAGCCATAAAAAGGCATGAACGACGGACGTATACAGTGACCTGCATGAATTTCCAGAGAATTACACCAAGTGTAAAAAATCAAGCCCACACGTGTGACATACAGTGTGATTCTGTTTCTGTAACGTTCTCAAAATGACAAACTTAGAGAAACGGGGAACAGATGTGTGGTTGCCAAGGGTCGCAGAGGGCATGGGGACAGGCGGGACATGGACGAGCAGTCCTTGCGGACGTGGAAATGTTCTGAATCTTGATCTTTACCAATGTCTGTAGCCTGGCTGTGATATCGACCTTCGTTTTGAAAGACGTTATCCGAGGGTAGAATTGGAAAGTGCACCGACTGATCACTTGGCGCCATTTCTTATGGCCACAGGCAACCCTACAAAAATCTCAGCATGTCAAGAGAACAAGTTATATATGTACAAAATACGAATTATAAATTATGTGCGACATATGTGCAAACGTATGTGTGAAATGCTGTGAAACACGCCCGAAAGACGCCAGATCAGACCTGCACGAATGCTCAAGGTCCTTGTATAGGAAGATTAATGCAGCGCTGTCAGTCCCCCCCCTTAATTTTCAAAAATTATGTAATCCCAAGTGAAAACTGGCCATTTATTTCCACTGGTGCTAGGTGAAATGATTCTAAAGTTTACATGAGAAAAGAAACAAGAATAACCAGGAAAATCTCGAAAATGAAAAATTTAGGTGGGGCACAGGACTAAACAGTCCAGATATTAAGACATATCAGAAATCTATAAGTAGAACAGAGTGGTACTCATGCATCATTGGAACACAACGGAAAAGCAAGATGTGAACTGAGCGCGTATGGAAAGTTAGAACGACCAAGACAGCATCTCAGATCCGTGGGAGAAAAGACGGGCTCCTTACTAGATGACATTGAGACAAGTGGCTCATTATTTGGGGGAAGGTACAATTGGACCCGCTCCCCATAGTGTACCCAGGATGAATGTCGGTGCGTCAGAGATCTGGATGTCACGTGCCCGAAGAAGGCAGTTAGCGGCGGTGAGTGGTCGCTCATGTTCTGGCCTAGATCTACACACACGCGGTGCTGAATCTGGGGTCTGTTCCCTCCGCTGGAAGTTGTAGATTCCGGAGTCTGTTACGTGCTTCAACTGCATACTCAGCCTGTTTCAGTTTGCTCGAGCCCGTCAAGGAGGGCTCCGTGTGGTTCATGGGCCTGCTTAACCCACACTCTAAGAGCAAGAACTTCAAGGAGCATCATTTCCTCTAAAGTGAAAGGATGAAGAGGGACAAATGCAGTAAGAATGTCAAGTGCAGTGACACTTTTGGCCCCTTTCACTTTATTTATTTTGATTTAAATAGCAGTGATATTCCCCCACCCTGAAAAAGATTTGCGCAGCGGTTTTGGTCGAGGACAAAGTCTTTCTCTTGGGGACAGGAGCATCCACGTGTTCAGGGCTCAACCCACGGATCTTGTATGAAATCTGCAGCCTACCCACTTTTAGGGGGGAAAAGTGTCTAAATTTTGGAAAGTGGACATTTCTTAAGGCTTTTCTTCTACTTTGCCCTGAATGAGAGTACACGCTCCTTCATGGCGATCGGGAGAAATCTAGGCTTGCTCCCGATTTCTCCTGCGTGCTTCTGACCCAAACATGGAGTTTTTCCAGATGAAGCCAAAGGGATCAATGTGATTCTCAAACACAATTCTAAATCACCCACAGCAGTAGACTGTGGACGACAGCACATTTTTCGCTCTTAGACCAAGCAGTCCTCAGCGGTGAGGCTGGGTTTCGCGCCTTTCTGGACAGGTAGAGCTTGTCCACATAGATCTCAGAAGGATCACCTGGGATGTAGAAGAGGAGGATAGGGATGTACCGCATTTTATTACTTAAAACATCATATATTTAATCAACTTTATTGAAGTGTGATTTACACACAATATAGTTCACACAGTTTGAGGGTCCCGGTGAAATGACTTGCGACAAATGGGTACAACTCAGATTTGCCCTCATCAAGATTATGGGGTGTTCTGTCCCCGGTAGGTCCCCCGGTGCTGCGGGCAATCTTGATTATCAGTTCCTAATTCTGTAATGCGGTACTTCCCTTGGCACGACCTTGAACTCCACAAGGACACGTGCAGTCTGGGAAATGCCACCTGTGCGAAGTACATGAATGTGCCCCACATGGAACTGAGGGCCCGGCGGGGCCGAGGGAGAACCAGGCCAAGGGGAAGGGCTCTGCTGCCCACTGCGTGTCCCGGGGGGGCGGGGATGTGGGGGGGTCCGGGGGTGCCCTCCACGCGCCCTGCGGGAGGTCCAGCTGCCTGCGCTCAGCACCTGCAGTCACGCCGGGTGTCCGGTCCATCTCGTTCCCCACCACGAGACCCTGCCGGATGGCTTTCACTCCGCCCACCACGGGGATGAGAGCTTGAGGCTCGGGGAGAACCGGCAGGGCCAGGGTCCACCCCGCTACCTCCCCCTCCCCAGACCCCAGAGCTCCTGGCCAGCTCCCTCTTGCGCCCCTTCTCTGAGTGGCTTCGAGAGGCTCCCCAGAGACGCGCCTCAGCTTCCTGGACACTAAAGCTCTGATGTCTCTGTGCTGACCCCGGCCTTCTTCCCCATCACCCACGGGACCGGGCGTGTGCAGAAAGCTTTTCACTGGCTCCTGGTGCGCACCCCCTCCCCACTCTCCCCCTGCAAACCCACATTTAGAGGTTTGCTAGCTTCGGGGCCCCACAGAAGCCCACTGCCCAAGCCATCAAGTTCCACAAATTTGGGGCCACTCTTTTTTTTTTTGGTCAAGATTTATTTATTTATTAGCGATGGGGAGAGAGAAAGCCCACAGGGGAGGAGGGGCAGAGGGAGAGAATCGAGAATGGGAAGCAGACTCCCTGCTGAGTTGGGGCCTAATTCGGGCTCAGCCCCTCCACCCTGAGATCATGCCCGGAGCCGAAATCAACAGGAGGCCGGAATCTGGGAGCACTCTTTGGGGCATGTGATGAACCCGGTTTGGGCCTCATGGAGTTTACTTTGTACCAATAAGAGACAAAGAAAGAAAAGATAAGAAGTAAGGTGGGGTGAAGGGAGGGACACAGGCTGTGGGAAAGATCAGGCAGGTTCAGGGGTATTGGGGTGCTGGGGAGAGGCTGCGTTTTCAATGAGATGACCACGGTTACCCCAAGGAGGGGGCTCAAGGAGGAGAGGGAAGCGGCGGGTGGATCTCTGGGTCTGACCATCCCGGGAAGGAGCGGCAGGTGCCAAGGCCCTGGGGTGTGTGTGGTATGCTAGGAATGGTGAGGTCAGTAATGCGTCTGGAGGGCAGAGATGTGGCGGTCAGGGGACAGGGGCTGGACCAGGACCCTAGAGGGCCCACAAAGGCTTTGGCTTTTACTCTGGGTCAGACGAGGAGCCACCACGGGGTTCCAGCAGCAGAGGGATGTGGACTGTTGACGGGTTCACAGCAACACGCCCCGACCCCGTATGTTTTTGCCTGCGGCCATGAAAGTGTCCTCCGGTGTGCTTACGTTGTGTTTCTTTTCCCGTAGCCTATTCAGCTGCTGGAATCTGTCCGAGATGCTCCTGCTTCCGGGCATGACAGAGCAGGGCACCTCCGTGAGGCTGCAGAAGGCTCCCGCTGTAAGAGAATCCCAGGGTGTGTCTCGGGGAGCACACTGCGCTTTTAGTAACTGCCTTGGGCCCTTCTGTGGCGGAGGGCGAGCCTGCGGGGAGAAGCAGCAGGCGCGCACGGAAGCACTTGAGAACCCTCTGTCAGGGACATTGTGAGTGAGCTCTGGTCATCGGGGCTCCCGTGTCCTCTCATAAAGGTACGCGGAAGCCCCACGCCTCAGTAACTCAGAATGCGGCACTGTCCTGGGATAGGGTCGTGGATGGGCACCCGGCGGGCTGTCTGTGCAGCGTGCGACTCTGGATTCGGGTTTGGGAGTTCAAGCCCCATGTGGGGCGCAGAAATTACTTAAAGATCAAAAAAGGAAATAGGCTCATGGACGATGTAAGAAGATGGAAGGGGGCCCCAAATCCAAAATGACTCGTGTCCTAATAAGAAGGGGAGGCTGGGACCCAGAGGCCGAGGCCGTGTGAAGACAGAGGCTGAGACACTCTGGAGAGGCAAGGCCTGTCCTCGCCTGGAGCTGGGGACGGAGCAGGAAGCCGGACGTCAGACTTGCCGTCTCCAGACCCTGAAGGAAGCGTCGCTGTTGTCCTGAGCACATTCTCTGGGGGACGGGGACCGACTGTCCTCGTGTGTGTCTGTGAGGGAACCACGCCACCTCGGGTCACCCTTGACAACCCTGTGGCCACGTGCCAACCTCAGGCTCTTCACTGCGTGTGGCTCCCTGTTGCCCTGGTCACCGTCACCCCTGTCCCAGCCAGGCCGCCTCCGCCCTTCTCCGGGACGACAGTGGCTCCTAGTTCCTGGCCCAGCTCCACACACCCCTGCGGTCCCCTCTCCCCACGGTGGCGGCCACACTCCGGTCACTCTCTGGGCCTCCCTGCTGCCTCCTGCCAGCCAGCTGCTTCCTCTCTCCCCCTCGCTGCCCGCCTTTTAGGAACGAGGTAAGCTCTAGAGTCTCTGAGAATCAGCCTTAACGCTGGAGAGCAGGGCGTCCCCAGAGTGCTCCTTGGGCAGCTGGGCCCCCCTCCCCGGGCCGGGGGTCGCAGGGGCGGCTCGCCACATGCCCCAGGAGGCCTTCCAGGTGATTCCGATTCCCACTCGGTTTGGGAAGCCCAGCTCCCCCGCTGGGGTTGAATAAATATGGGCACCTGAAGACTTTGAAGGGGATGTTTGCACCTCCCAGAAGACTCCTTGATGTGGAGATGACTCCTGCTCCCTCCGCTCTCCCCAGCTGAGGTCGGGCAGGAATTCATTCCCAGGCCCCGGGATCACCCGCCTCCCCAGCACGCACCCCAACCCCCAAAGGTACCTTGATGGGATTAAAAAATACACCAAAACCCTTTTTGTTGACAATACTCAGTGTGAAATGCTGAGGTCCTTCCAGGAGACTCATCAGCATTCTGTTAACATGGGCGGGAGACCTCGTCTGCCTCAGCCCAAGTACACAGACCGGGAAATCAAAGAGAAACGCTTCCCACCTTTTGCTGGCTTCCTCCCGAACAGTTATTGGTTTTAAAACAACTTCCTCAGGGAATTTCCTTTCTGAAAGAAACTCCTCTCCATTTTAAAGGAAAATTACCCCTTATTCCCCTCTCCTTAGCCCATTTCTGACAGGGAGCCCTTAATGAGAGCGGGAGATTGCAACTGGCAGTTTTTTGTTTTTTGTTTTGTTTTTCCTATCCTCTCCTTTTTAAGGCTGCAGGGCGGGAGGCTCTTTTGAAAACACTCTGAGGAAATGTAGGGACTAAAAGTGACACATTTTGTGCAGAATTTATACGAACGCACAACTCAGGCTTATTTGTGTTGGGGGGGAGGCAGACAATCACGGATGCAGACTTAGAGGAAAGGATAGAAAAGACCTCTCACCAAATGTCGATGGACGTGAAGGAAAGGACGTTGTCCTTGAAACAGCTTTATCATTACCATGGATTAAAGATGGGCTGAGCGTAAAAATAGGAAAAACATCAACTTCTAGTGCAAACTTTTGTAATGTTTAATAATCTTCAGCAAATATTTTTGGTAAGTTTTTGATGCATCCAACAAGTCAAAATAAGATTCTTTTTTTTTTTTTAAAAGATTTTATTTATTTGACACAGAGAGAGAGAGAGACAGCAAAAAAAAAGGAACACAAGCAGGGGGAGTGGGAGAGGGAGAAGCAGGCTTCCCGCTGAGCAGGGAGCCCATGCGATGTGGGGTTCCATCCCAGGACCCTGGGATCATGACCTGAGCCGAAGGCGGACACCTCACCCACTGAGCCACCCAGGTGCCCCTAGGATTCTTTTGACAAAGAAAGTCTGTGTCTGAGATCGATCTCTAGGTGGGCGATGGGCAGCCAGGACCACCGGCAGCCTTCTGACCCTTCTCGGCTCTCTGCCTGAGGGAGATGCTCCAGGATCATTCCTCCCGGTAACAGTATTTAACAACTTTTAGCCCCTAGAGGAATCATTCTCTTCCTGGTGTTAGAAGCGACGGGAGGGCATACTGTTGTGTGGGCCACACCGAACCCCATGGGACGAGCCGGGCCCTCCTGACACTTGGGCGGTCAAGGCTCAACTCCAGAGAACTTCCAGTACTGGCGGCTACGGGCACCCGCAGACTTTGGAGATTACATTTATTTATGTAAAGAGAGAGAGGGAGAGAGAGAATCTCAAGCAGACTTTCTGCTGGGGTGGCTCTCGCGAACGGAGATCATGATCCTGAGCTGAAATTACCACTCAGGAGCTCAACCGACTGAGCCACCCAGGCGCCCTGACCCCACAGACTTGAAAGTCCTTACTCACTGGACCACGGACAGGAGAGTTGAACTTCTGCATTTCCTTCCTGTTTGGCTTGCTTGGCCCTTCCCCATTCCTGCCTTGGTTTCCTCCTCTGTCGAGGGGAGGTGTGGGGAGGGAGGGGCGGCTGGAGGGGCCGACCCCTGTGTCTCACTGGCTGTCCCTTCCTGAGGTTCTCAGCATATAACCTTCTTGGGGCACGAGGCGTGTTGGGTCACAGCGTCCCACCCAGAAGCTAGGATTTCTGCGGGTGGTGGGCAAAATTTCTGCTTTAAAATGTATTTTTAAAAATTGGCTTTCGAGGGATTGGACAGATTTTATATACCCACGCTTCCATGAGACAGGAGACAGAATGTCCGACTTAGACAGTGGCTCTGCGATTCCTCGCTGGCGCACTTGGGGTATGACTGATGTGGCCCTTCCCGGAGGGCGTCTCTCCTGCTGGACAAGGGGGATGGGTGTCATTTGATAAAAGGCAAAATAATCGTTTCTATTTTATTTTCTGTGGTTAAGCTAAATATATTGCACTGGAGTATGCCCAGGTAGATTCCGTAGCCCCGTGAAGGTCTGCACACCTCACACTGTGTTTAATGATGGAAGGACAGAGAGATGGAGGAGAAGGTGACCCATTCCTGGGCTTTATGAGGGAGTAGGATGAAGGAGGCGGTTTTCAGTCGGTTCAGGAAGGGACCTGTATTTTCCAGTTAGAGGAACCAGCTCTGAGAAAGCTGGAGTGTTTTACCCAAGCCAGGACGCTCTCTTCCTCGGGGGGTTCACACGGTTTTCAACAACAGTGGCAAGCTTCGTGTCCGTTTCACGGCTTACTTCATTGCAGTTATGAATATGCTTTAGGCTTTTAATGACTGTATGTTGATTTGAGTTAGTTGGGCTTTAAAAATGGATTATTTCCTCATTAGTGTGTTTTACTGACTTCTCATCCAGCCCATCGTGAAGTTCCTGAACCAGGGACTCAGCAAGCACTCAGACTCCTAAAAGCCGCTGTGGTTTGGGGTTTACTGTGCTGCTTTCGCTAAATTGCTACACTTACTCGGTTTTATTTTTTTATGGTTTCCATTTTTCCTTCATTTAGAAGCTCCACACCTTAATATTTAAGAAAATGAACCGATAGGAATGTCAAGTGGACTGCTGAACTAGCGGGGTGAACGAAGCAAAATTCAGAGTCTGCGTGCCGAGTGGGAGGTCTGGTGCACCTGACCACCCAGCCCTCCCCAGCCCCCCTCAAGGCCCCGAGGAGCAGATTCTCTTTCCTTGTGTTTCGAGATCAGGTCTCCAAGTGTGTTTTCTGGGCTCCGCTGTCTTTGCCATGAAATACAAAAGCCATTTGTTTTCTTTCCAAGTAGCAATTAGCGGGTGTGCCACATACGTTTCTCATCCGTTGCATATGGCCTTCATAGATGATGGCGTTCGTCACGAAGGACAGGAAGTCTCTGGTTTAGAGGACGGAGTGACAGAAGTGCAGTGGAAAGCTAGCACAGGCCCTGGCCCATCGATTCCCAAGGGCTGAGCTCAAGGTTCCTCTGAATGAGCTAGATGGTGATTCCACGAAGAACCTGGTGTGGCTGGTACTCAGAAGCCCACGTAAAAGACACTAACCTTGGCCCGATTCACTCGACAGAATACTGCATTTTCCAACATCCACCCTCAGAAAGGAACCTAATTTGGGATTTTAGGATCCCCTGTTTTAATCCTAAAGAGGGTAGATTGTAAGTTTTCCCAGTTCTGAAATTATCAACTCACCTTGCTTACAGAATCAGAGCTCTGTAAACTTGCTCTCTCTTGAGTTGGTTGTTACCAAGATAAAACTGTCAACTTAGAGAAGTTGAATATAAGAAATGTGGATATTTACTTTTTAAATTTATTTTTTTTTCATCATGGCAAGTATATTCTTTAATTCCCATCCTCCATCCCCTTTTCCCCCTACCCCCACCCCACATCCTCCTGTCTGGTAACCATCAGTTTGCTCTCTACAGTTGAGAGTCTGTTTCTTGGTTTCTTTCTTTCTCCCCTTTTTTCCCTCCTTTGCTTATTTGTTTTGTTTCTTAAATTCCACATATGAGTGAAATCATATGGTATTTATCTTTCTCTGACTGACTTATTTCATTTAACATTATATTCTCTAGCTCCAACCACGTAGATGCAAACGATGAGATTTCATCCTTTTTTATGGCTGAGTAATATTCCATGGTATGTATGAACCACATCTTCTTTATCCCTCCATCTGCCAATGAACAGTTGGGCTACTGCCATTGTTTGGCTATTGTTGATAATGCTGCAGTAAGCATAGGGGAGCATGTATCTCCTCAAATTAATGTTTTTGTGTCTTTTTTGATAAATACCCAGTAGTTGAATTACTGGATAATAGGGCAGTTCTATTTTTAACTTTTTGAAGAACCTCCATGCTGTTTTCCAGAGTGGCTGCACCAGTTTGCGTCCCCACCAGCAGTGCATGAGGGTTCCTTTCTCCCCACACCCTCACTAACACCTGTTGTCTCTTGGGTTGTTGATTTTAGCCATTCTGACAGGTGTAAGGTGTGAGGTGTGAGGTGGTATCTCACAAAACAGTAGGTTTTGATTTGTATTTCCTTGATGATGAGTGATGTTGAGCATCTTTTCATGGGTCTGTTGGCCATCTGCAATCTTCTTTGGAGAAGTGTCTGTTCATGTCTTCTGCCCATTTTTGATTTTTTTTAAAGATGTATTTATTTATTTATTTGCAAGAGAGCATGAGCAGGGGGAAGAGGCAGAGGGAGAGGGAGAAGCAGACCCTATTGAGCTGGAGGTGGGGCTCGATCCCAGGACCCTGGGATCATGACCTGAGCTGAAGGCAAAGGCTTAACTGACTGAGTCATCCAGGTGCCCCTCTTCTGCTCATTCTTAAATTGGATTGTTTGGTTTTTTGTACATTGAGTTGTTCTTTATATATTTTGGATACTCACCCTTTATTGGAGATGCCACTTGCAATTATCTTCTCCCATTCAGTAAGCTGCCTTTTAGCTTTGTTTCTTTTGCTGTGCAGAAATTTTTTATTTTGATGTAATCCCAATACTTTATTTTTGCTTTTATTTCCCTTGCCTCAGAAGGCATGTTTGGAAAAATGTTGCTAGAGCCAGTGTCGTAGACTTACTGCCTGTGCTCCCTTCTAGGATTTTTATGGTTGCAGGTCTCACATTTAGGTCTTTAATATATTTTGAGTTTATTTTTGTGTATGGTATAAGAAAGTGGTCCAGTTTCATTCTTCTACATGGGACTGTCCAGTTTTCCCAACACCATTTGTTGACGAGACTGTCCTTTTCCCATTGGAGATTCCTTCCTGCTTTGTTAAAGATTAATTGACCATGTATTTGTTGGTTTATTTTTGGGTTCTCCATTCTTTACATTGATCTATGTGTCTATTTTCTTTCAATCACTATCAGTCTGTAATATAATTTGAAATCTGGAATTGTGATGCCTCCACTTTTTTTTTCTTTTTTCAAGATTGTTTTGGCTGTTGGGAGTCTTCTGTTTGGTTCTATACAGATTTTAGAGTTGTTTGTTCTAGTCCTGTGAAAAATGCTGTTGGCATTTTGATATGGACTGCATTAACTCTGTAGATTGCTTTGAGTAGTAGAGACATTTTAACAATATTTGTTCTTTCAACTCATGAGCATGGAATGTCTTTCCATTTCTTTGCATCATCTTGAATTTTTTTCAATAGTGTTTTGTAGTTTTTGGAGTACAGTTCTTTCACCACTGGTTAAGTTTATTCCTAGATATTTTATTGTTTTTGGTATAGTTGTCAATGGGATTATTTTCTTAGTTTCACTTTCTGTTGCTTCACTATCAGTCTATAAGAAAGCAACAGATTTCTGTATCTTGATTTTGTATCCTGCGACTTTACTGAATTCATTTATCCATTCTAGTAGTTTTTTTGGTGGAATCTTTAGGGTTTTCTATGTATAGTATCTCATCATCTGCAAGTAGTGAGAATTTTACTTCTCCATTTCCAGCGTGGGTGCCTTGGGTTCCTTTTTGTTGTCTGGTTGCTGAGGCAGGACTGCTGGTGCTGTGCTGGTTAGAAGTGGCCAGAGTGGATGTCCTGGTCTTACTCCTGACCTCAGGGGAGAAACTCAGGTTTTCACCATCGAGTTCAGTGATGTTGGCTGCGAGTCTTTCATCTCTGGTCTTTACTCTGTTGGATTATGGTCCCTCTAGGCCTAATTTGCAAAGGGTTTTTATCATGAATGGATGTTAAATGTGAATAATTTAGTAGGAACCGAGACATGGGTGAAAGTACGGACATCTGGTAGATTTGGGTGGGATTGGAAGATATCATTAATTATTTTCAGCAAATATTTTTCCTGGTGGACATTGTTCTATTAATAATTACACTTGAGAAAATTTATATTAAATAGATAATCAATAAAAATATATATGTACGTATAATAGGAAATGATTATAATTAAATGATCATTTCTGGTACCAGAAATCACTTAATGGTTTTCAAAATAACCAAAAAATATATTTCGTTTGCTACTCTGTGTATGCTACACTTTGCACAATGAATATTGGTTGTGTGAGCTTTGCTTCCAAAGCACCAACAATAACCCATTATTTGATCAAAATGGTGCTTTGTGTCAAGGAACCTAGTCTACAATTCCCTGTGAACTTGAACCCAGTGGAGAAGACTATGCCGTGAAAAGCCGCACTCTAGCCGTAACAGAGTAATGAGAGGCAGGCGAGGTGATCCATCTCAGCATGCTGGCGCCACTATTGCCATTTCTCACAGCACCGCGCTTTCTGCTCGTCATAGTGGCATTAAGTCTACCTGCATGGTTTTGCACAAACGAGTGCATGAGATGTAGGAATATGCATGTTATCTGTGTATATGTGTGTGTCTTTTGAAATCATTCCACAAAGAAAGATCAAGATCAACCCTATAAAACCTCATGAGGGCATCACTGAGGCACGTACTGATGTCTCTCCTAAATACAGCTTAATGATCCAGCACACTCCGCCATCTGGAACTTTGCTGATAACAGCGACTAAGCCAAATGACCTTAAAGAATCAAAATACATGTCACAGAGTCCGTGTACCGCAGGAACATGATAACTGATGTATCGATAGAAAACGTAATAGCAGCCGTCACTTACAGAGGACTTACTGCGGCCAGACCCCTTCTCAGGACTTGGCACGCGTCAGTGAACTTGGCTCCTGAGGAAGCCACAGATGGAAGGCACTACTGATTTCAAGCCCATTCCCCAGAGGAGGAAAACTGAGGGAGGACAGAGTGACTTGTTACGGTCCTGTAGCTTGTACGTCAGAGCTGGAACTGAACCCAGACCGGGGCCTCCAGATCCCAGATCACTCGTCCTTGCAGGCTTTCGTATGACCTTGTGTAAAAGCAACCATGTAAACTAGGCGTTTCCCCTGCAGGCGGGATAGACATTCATTGGACTTTTAATTGTCTTCATAGTTGGCCGATTATCTGGTTCTTTTGTTGTTATTGCTTATAAAATATGGTTGTTATGCACATTTCTCTACACTCTTTTTTTCTGTCGAGCTCTAAGCCCATGGCAGGTTAGAACCCATGAATTAAAATGGTCACAGCGGCTGAAGGCAAGCGAGCTGGGCTGTTTTTCGCGTAGACCCTGACGCTGTCACTCTAGTACCTACTGAAGACTCATTTGTGGTCCTGGAGGCCTGGCTGCGTATCAAGAAATGTTCTGCTGTGTTTGAAATCCAGAAAGGTTCTGGGCAGGGTCCTCCTGGGGCTGCACACACAAGCCCTTGGAGGCCTGAGACCACAAGGCGTGGGGGAGCTGAGCCTCCCATGGACACTGTGTGGAGAGCTCCAGGGACAACTGGGACCCCAGGAGCACTCTAGAGGTGTGCCCCACGCTGAAGGATGGAGCCCTGCACTGAAGGACCCAGCCCCTGGTGGACCTTCTACAAGAAAGAATTTTGGGGTTTCATGTCACTAAAGTGCATTCCACCTGAACTCCTTGGAACTGACAAGAGCAGCCGTCAGGCCAGCAGAGATGTGAGCCCTGAGGGGAGCACCCTTCCCTCCCACCTGATCCCGCGGAGCAGTCGGGGTTGATGGAGCAGATAGCAAGGCGAGGCTAGTGTCCTCAGACCGGCTGTAGCTGCTGGATAATGGGCAGCATGTCTGTCACCAAAGCAGGAGACGGGAGAATGGCCATAGCAGCAGGCACCTGGCCGGCTGTGGAAAACCAGTCACCAGGGGCTGGAGAAGGCCAGAGGGGGCCAGGCTGTGGGTCAACGCGGGAGATGCTCAGGGCTGGTACAACATGGAGCGGGTTCAAGGCCTGGGTGTGCGGTACCGCTGGACGGGTCACTGCCGCACTGGCGCCTGCTCCTCTCCCTCTCCCCTCTCTGGACTGGGTAAGAAGGCCACCATTCTCTCTGTCAAGTGCGGGTTGGGAAGGTGTTGTAACGATCCCTGCGGATCGTTGTCGCACTGCAGGAAGAAATCCAAAATTACGGAAGTTTACTTATTTTTAAAGATTTATTTATTTATCTGAGAGAGAGAAAGAGTGTAGAGGGAGCGAGATAGAATCTCAAGCAGTCTTTCCACTGAGCACGGAGTCCACGCAGGGCTCCATCTCATGACCCTGAGATCATGACTTGAGCCAAAATCAAGAGTCAGCCTCTTAACCGACTGAGGCGCTCAGGCACCCCACACCCCAAATTATGGATGTTTAGTGTATAACAAGCCTGTTATAACCAGTGTAGAAGAGCTGAACTATGGAATAAATGCCTTGCACTTGGGCTCCATACCCCCCCCCCCTCCAGCTACGGGTGGAAAACAGTGAGCGGTACACTGTTTCTTACCAGAGCAATGTGTTCATCTCCATGCTGGCGGTTTGTAACGCCAAACCTGAGTGTGTAGGACATGGTATCAAATCCTAGCTCATTTAGCATGTGTTTGTATCTCCGCACCAGCAGTTGGGATACAATGTAACAGCAATGAGCACCTGACCCTGCAGATTACCCAGGGAGCAGCCCAAGGGACATGGATCTGTTCAGTTGTCCCTCCCGGCTCAACCAGGTAGGTAGGCTCTCTTGTTGCCCTTGTCATCCACAGATGAGAAACAGGGAACACGGAGAGGTCATGGAACTTCCCAGAAACCCAACTAGAAAACACCAGGGCTGGGAGTTGAGCTCTGGAAATCTGGAGATGGGAGCTCAGCCCAGGAAGAGGCAGAGGCACATTAGCTGGCATAATCTCTAAAATGTGAAGGGTATAAAAATAGAGATACAGATGTGATTTTTTCGTGGAAGTAAAGATGATCTCACAGTCAGCTGATGGAACTGCAGGCACATGGCCCCTGGGACTCTAGGTTGATAAGCAGTGGAGTTCACACAATGCTGGAGGGAAAAGCACCACATGTATCCTATAGCTCACCACATCGGCTCTGGGGCTCACAGGAAATGACCATGAATGGAGTAGTCCATAGAATTTATTCCCTCACAGCTCTGGAGAGGAGAAGTCTGAAATCAGAGCGTCAACCACTTCAGAGGGCAAAACATGCAAAAATGAAGGCGTTATGATTCAGAGAAGCCAAAGACATGACTGTACAACCTTCAGGTGATGTCTCCCAAAGATCCTAAGGTCAGGAAGTCCAGTCACACAAGGACATTTCAAAAAATGATGGGGGAGGGATGCCTAGGTGGCTCAGTTGGTTAGGCGGCTGCCTTCGGCTCAGGT
Source organism: Taxidea taxus jeffersonii (assembly GCA_003697995.1). Lineage (NCBI taxonomy): Eukaryota > Metazoa > Chordata > Mammalia > Carnivora > Mustelidae > Taxidea > Taxidea taxus. Next base: position 56,904 of record RCUC01168021.1, read on the forward strand.
CATGATCCCAGCGTCCTGGGATCGAGTCCCACATCGGGCTCCTTGCTTGGCAGGGAGCCTGCTTCTCCCTCTGCCTCTGCCTGCCTCTCTGTCTGTGCTCACTCGCTCTCTCTCTGACTAATAAGTAAATAAAATCTTAAAAAAAAATGATGGGGGGGCCTCAGGGCCTGTCATTCAATTCTGGAGCCTCTAAGGAGCTTCAGAGCATTGGCAGGGTCATCTCAGCAGGATCCAGTGGTAGAGAAGGGGCATCTCAAAAAGATCTGTGGGTGAGGTCTTTGTTTCATGAAATGAGTCCCATCGATATCCATGGGAAACATAAAAAGTTTTGAGAAAATCGCTTCTGTAGAAACCTGCCAGCTTGGGTTTCTGCATCCATTCTTTGGCAAGGAATGAAGAGAGTACAAAATGAAAGGAGACCATCCGACTCCCCAAATTCTACCATCAGGAAGTAGGCTGAGAAGTAGGCTCAGCTGCAAACAGGTGCCACCTTTTGTTATGAGGCAAGGAACACTCAGAAAGCGGAACCAAGAGCCCAGAGGGTGAACCCACAAGACTTATTCCCAGGCCTTGAAACCTCATCAAGGAACTTCCAACCTTGCCCATCTGGATTCGGAGGCTCCTTTAGACTTTCTGATTTTCTCTCCTTTGGGGCAGAACTGTCTGTGGCTGTTGTCGGCTGCTGATCCTACCAGTGTGTGCTTGGTGTATTGGGAGCAAACAACTCTTCTCTTTGGTTTCACAGGCCCAAAGATGGAATTGGGCCCCAGGAGTTGAACTTAGTGATTATACCAGGAGCCTTCTCTGAGCTTTGATGTGATTTTGATAATGACATTTTGAACTCTCAGCTGATGCTACAAAGAGAAGAGAATCTTGGGAACCTTGGGAGAGACTAAATGTCTTTTGCATGTGGGAGGCTCATGAACGTAGGAGACAGAAGGTAAATGGTGGCAGGCAGACTCCAAGGGGGTCCCCACAATTCTTGCTTCATAGTATTTACGACTTTGTGTAATCCCCAGCCCTGAATCACAAAACAGAACATGTGACTTGTTTCTACCCAATGGCATATGGCAACAATGTAGGATGCCACTCTGGGGATCATGGAACATCATATAAGACTCCAGCCTACTCTCTCCCTTTGTTGACTCTGAAGAAGCTAGCTGCCATAAAACCTGTAACGAAAGAAACTGAACACTGCCAACATCCTTGTGAGTAGGGACGCATACACTTCCCCAGTCAGACCTCCAGATAAGGATGCAGCCCTGCCAACACCTTGACTATGACCATGAGTCTGTGAGCAGAATACCTAGCTAATCCATTTCTAGGTTTCTGACTCACAGACACTATGAGGTCATGATTTGTGCAGTTTTAAGTGGCTACAGCTGAGGTAATGTGTTACACAGCAACAAATAACGAATGCATGGAATTTATTCCATTTACTCCATTAACAGCAGTAAAGAGTATGATGCCAGTACACAGTAAAGATGTTAATGGCTACACGGTTATTGGTTTGTATAATTTTTATTAATCTGAACATATTTAGAATATTAATAGCCCAGTTCATCCATGAAATAGATAAAAGTTAAGATTTTTAAACAATTTTGCACATAGTGGTGATTCCTCTACATATTTAGCTCTTAAATTAGTTGGTACAATTAGATAAATCTTTAAGGCTCACAGGGTACAAAAGGATTATTTAATATGCATTGATTTCCTACTGTGTGCCAGACTTCTCTGGGCACATCACAGACAGCGGCTTGCTCTCAGAACAATCCTGGGAGGAAGCTATTTTTACTAAGTTAGTTTCTGCTGGAAAAACTGAGGGTTTGAGAGGTTAAGCAATTTGCCCAAAGCTGTGCTCTGATCTGATCCCAAGTTAGACAAACCCCAAAGCTCATATTTTTTAAGTTTTTTAACTGAAAGTAGGAGATTCTTCCCCCCCCCCGCCCCCCAGGTTTATTCATCTATTTGCTTTTACTAGTACATTTTTAAAAGATTGATTTACTTATTTTAGAGAAAGAGAGAAAGAACACACATGTGAATCGGGGATGGGGCAGAAGGAAAGAATCTCAAGCAGACTTTCTGAGCATGGAACCTGATGCTGGTTTCGATCTCATGACTTTGAGATGATGACCTGAGCCAAAACCAAGAGTTGGACACTTAACTGACTGAGTCACCCAAGCTCCCCTATCAGTACATTTAAAAAATAAGGATCTTTAAATTTTTTTCAATTGCCATAATTATGTTGAACACATGACAGAGTGGAAATGCAAGCACTTTCCTTATTCCCTCACCAAATATTTTTGAGTGTCTTTTATTAATATTATATAAATGCAAAATAAGTAATTTTAATTTTGCTATTGTTAGCTACATTATTTCGCTTTATTATTTCTGTAAATATTTTCATTACAAAGAGTACTGGAGTCTATATTTATCCTAGATATGAATGGGCAGCAATTAATGTTTACTAAGCCCTTCAAGCATAATTTTCAAAAAGTTAAAAACATGATTCCCACACAAGTAAAAAACAAACATGCAGAAAAGATCAATGAAACGAAAGGCTGTTTCTTTGAAAAGATAAGCAAAGTTGGCACAAAATATATAAATAAATTTATTTATTTGAGAAAGGACTCAAATAAAATTAGAAATGAAAGAGGAGATGTTACAAATGAAACCACAGAAATACGAAGGGTCACAAGAGACTAGTATGAACAATTATACTCCAATATATTGGTTAACCTAGAAGGAATGGATGAATTCCTAGAAACATACAAACTACTGAGACTGAATCATGATAAGATAAGAAAATCTGAACAGACTGATTACTAGTAAGAAGATCCAATCATTAATCAAAAAACCACCCAACAAAATCCAGGACCAGATGGCTTCAGTGGTGATTCCTACCAAATATTCACAGGAGAATTAATATCTCAAACTCTTCTAAAAACTAGAAGAAGGAATTCTTCCAAACTAATTTTACCAGGCCAGCATTATCTTGATACTAACATCAGACAAGGAGGTCACAAGGAAAGAAACTTACAGGCCAACATCTCTGATGAAAATATATGCAAAAATCCTCAATAAAATATTAGAAAATTGAATTCAACAATACACTAAAAGGCTCATAACTTATGATCAAGTAGGATTTCTCCCAGGGATGCAAGGATGGTTCACCATCTGCACATTAGTCAATGTGATACACCACATTAACAAAGTAAAGGATAAAAATCACATGAGCATCATGAGCATCTCAAAAGATGCAAAAAAAAAAAAAAGCATCTGACAAAATTGAACATCCATTTATGATAAAAACTCTCAACAAGTGGTTATAGAAGGAATATTTCTCAACATAATAAAAGTCTTATAGGACAAGCCACAGCCAGATCATATTCAGTGAAGGCTTGAAGGCTTTTTCTCTAAGATCTGGAACAACACAAGGATGCCTACTCTTGCCATTTTTATTCAACACCATTATTAGAAGTCCTAGCCAGAGCAATTAGACAAGAAAAAGAAATGAGGCATCTAAATTGGAAAGGAGAAAATAAAACTGTCACTATTTGGAAAGGACATAGTATTATATACAGAAAACCTAAAAACTCCACCAAAAAACTCTTAGGGCTAATAAAAGAATTCAGTAAAGTTGCAGGAAACAAAATCAATGCACAAAAATCTCTTGCATTCCTCTGCACTAATAATGAATTCTGAGAAATTAAGAAAATAATCTCACTTCCAATTTCATCAAAAAGAATAAAATACTTAGTAATAAATTTAACTAAGGAGATGAAAGACATGTATATTGAAAACTACCAGGCATTAATGAAAGAAATTGAAGAAGACACAAATAAATGGGAAGCTAGTCCATGTTCATGGGTTGGAAGAATAATGTTAAAATGTCCACACTGCCCAAAGCAATCTACAGATTCAATGCAGTCCCTATGAAAATTCCAGTTACATTTTTCTCCTGCAGAAATAGAACAAACAAACCTAAAATATGTGTATGGAACCACAAAAGACCCCAAGTAGCCAAAGCAATTGTGGATAACTTATCAAGGTCTAAGAGTATCTCTAAGACAATTTTATATTTATAGATTTCTATGTTCATAGGGGAAATATTCCCCCAATATACTGATTTGAAATGAACAAATCTGGAGTATTTGTTATGTAGATACTACAATTCATGACTTTTGAGGGTTAAATTTGCTCCCAGCAATTAGATTCTCAATGCCACTATGGTTCCTTGACTTGAAGCTGCCTCTTAGTCAACAGTGAGCATGGGAAAACTAGTAAGGTGTAAAGTTAGGGGTGTTGAGGAGTTAGGGGTCTGGTGCTGCACGTTCTGGGAAATTAATGCAAGTGAGCTATGACTCAAGACAAAGGAAAATCTTCTAGGGGACTCAAGGTTTGCATAAGGAAAATTCTCCCCGGATGCCTCCCTTCTGAGAGGTGCCACTCCTTCACAAAGAAAGGGAAAGGTGAACCGTAAACACACTTTTTTTTTTTTTAAAGATTTTATTTATTTATTTGAAGACGGAGATCACAAGTAGGCAGAGAGGCAGGCAGAGAGAGAGGGGGAAGCAGGCTCCCTGCTGAGCAGAGAGCCCGATTCGGGGCTCCATCCCAGGACCCTGAGATCATGACCTGAGCTGAAGGCAGAGGCTTTAACCCACTGAGCCACCCAGGTGCCCCAACACTTTCTATACATCTAAAGAAAGAGAGAAGGGAGAGCGCAGAAGGCTGCAAACCTTTCCTGGGCTGGTGGTTATTCTATTTGGGACTAGACTCATGCAAACATCATTAGTAATAGAAGTGGGTCAAGTTGAAATTTCTGTGAAGCGTGCTGGGTGTCGGAGTGGGATGAAACAGAAGTCAAATACTTTTTAAGCCCTTCTGAACAATGTGGTTTTATTTATTTTTTATAAAGATTTTTATTTATTTATTTGACAGAAAGAGATCACAAGTAGGCAGAGAGGCAGGCAGAGAGAGAGGAGGAAGCAGGCTCCCTGCCAAGCAGAGAGCCCGAAGCAGGGCTCGATCCCAGGACCCTGAGATCATGACCTGAGCCGAAGGCAGAGGCTTTAACCCACTGAGCCACCCAGGCGCCCCAGAACAATGTGGTTTTAAAAAACCATGCACATGTATTAACGTGATATTTTAAAATAAAATTATGCAGAAATTTAAAATTTTAGATTCAGAAGGGATGGGAGGTGCCATCTAACCCAATTCATTTTTTTTTTTTTTTAAGATTTCATTTATCCATTTGACAGACAGAGACCACAAGCAGGCAGAGAGGCAGACAGAGAGAGAGGAGGAAGCAGGCTCCCTGCCCAGCAGAGAGCCCGATGCGGGGCTCGATCCCAGGATCCTGGGATCATGACCTGAGCCGAAGGCAGAGGCTTTAACCCACTGAGCCACCCAGGCACCCCCCCAATTCATTTTAGGAGGAGTTTTAGTTCAGGATCAGAAATGTTGGTTCAAAACTAATAATAGTGAATAGAATATATTCATACTTATAGAACATATATATTCTCTTCTGAATTCAGGTTTCTAGCTCAGTTAGAATCAGTGGGAGAGGGTGATACCATTATTAAAGTTTAATCAACCTATTCTAACTTGATATTCAGGGCACAACACAAGAAATATAACAATGAGAACACACTTGAATTTTCACCGAGAAAGAAAGTCACAGACACGGCACAAACTAGATGACGCGACTGCCTCAGTGGGGAGATGCCACGGGACACTGAAGTTCCTTTGGGATTATTTAAAATGATTTGTTTGTCTCTTTAAACCTTCATCAGTGTTTACACAGTCATAGGTTATCTATAAAGATACGTTTATGATCAGATATATTCTCTTCTTCTCCAAAAGGGAACACCACGGATAAAGAAATCATCAAGAAATAATTCTCGGGTCTTGGGTAACGCTTGGCAATGCTTGGCAATTCTTGCGTGCCCAAGCATCTGAACCCCACTTTCTGAAATGAAATTTACTCTGAACCACTTTCCCACTCACTTTCTCAAATGTTTAAGGTAAACAAGCTTAAAAGGCACGGTTCTATTGGCGATGCCTTTGCAGAGCTCGGTAAGTTCCTAAGCCCATCTCTGTGTGTGGTCTGGTACCTGCGGCTTCCCAGGCCTGGCCTCCAGGCCCCCAGTGGACCCCGCCCTGCTTCACCGGGTGGGCCAGGCCTTGGTCGCTCACTGCCCTGTGTCCTCCGCCAAGGGAGTGGCCGCGGGCAGGGATGCTCGCCCCACCTGCCCCAGGGGTAGTCGTGGAATCCCAGTCCAGCCATCCTGAGAAAGAACTCGCTCCAAAAATCAAGACCAGCTCTCAGTATCTTCAATAGGTCAGACCCAAAGTCCCCGCGAGGCCGCGAGCCCCTGTTGACCACTGGTACTTGCAAACACATTTCTTAATAGTTTCAAATGTAAGGGGGCACAAAGGGACACTCGGTTATTCCGAAGGGCTGATGTTTTACGAGAAACTCTTTCACAAGACTCCTTGGGAAGTGGCTTGATACTCACAGCTTCGTGTTCACACGCGGCTGGTTAAGGGAGGACGTGAGAATGTGCCAGATCACAGAATCCCAATTTTCTCTTCTTACTGGGATGCCAGTAATTGCGGCTTCTAATGGCACAACTGGAAAGGGGGACAGAAGAGCGCAGCAGGTTTACGGCCTGCCAGCGGGGCTCCGGGCGGGTGGGGGGGGGGGCGCGGCATTTCCTCGCCGGTCCCGCTGCGCGCTCATTAGCGCCCACTCTCCTTAATGGCTTCCTGTGGCTGGATGTTTACTTGTCATTTGTTGTCGCCTTTGTCTCCCCGCTACTGAACCGCGGGCTGGCGGCGACTTTCCCTTCCAGCCTGGCAGCTTGCTCCTGGGGGTGAACAGGCCCCCCGGGACCCCCCCACCCCGCGCGCACCTCCCGGCGCCCCGCGTGCAGCCCGCGCCCCGCGAACACCCCTACCTCACCGCCCCCTCATGCGCCCCACGCGGTGCCACCTCGCGCACAGCCGCCCCCCGCCCCCCGCCCCCCGCGCACCTCAAACAAGCCTCCCTCACCATTCCCCGCGTGCGTGCCACTCAGCCGCCCCCAGGGACCCCACGCACCGCAAACACCCCCATCTCACCGCCCGCTGCATGTACCGCGCCAACCCTGCAGCGCTTCCTCGCCTGCACCAACCCCCTCCGCGCCCCCGCCCGCCCTGCACTCCACGCCCGGCAAATAACTCGCATTTCCCCGCACCCCTGCATGCACCCCGCGCACCGCCCCACGCTGCGCTTCGCGCCCGGGCGCGCACCTAGGGCACCCACGTGGCCCCGCCGGTGGCCTCCGCGAGTGCGCCCCACTCTCCGCGCACGTACCTCGCGCTCTGGCGCTTCCCCAGTAGGACTTAGGGCAAGCTGGGAGCAGGGCTGAGAAGCCTAGGACATGCATGCCCGCTGCCGCAGGGTTCTGTGTGTCCCCTCTCAAATGTGCGACCCAGGAACTGGGGGGCCCGGACCCTGCTGCCCTGGGTAGGTGGAAGCAATGCCAGACCCTGTCAGCCCCTCAGGGACACGTGAGACGCAGAAGGGTGGGCAGGAGGGGCACCCAACACCACTCTCCCCTCCAACACCTACACCCCGAGGGGCTGCTTTCTGTGCCCGCGCAGGCACTCGTGGTGACCCGCACGACAGACGCCCCTTCCCTTTCAGCGCCCGTCTGTTCCGAGCAGAGCCCTAGGAGCAGCCCTGCGGACGAAAGCCCTTCCCGCCCGGGAGGGAGGGAACCTACCTGCGGGGCCACCGCAACCTCCGCCCAGAACCACCGCAGGGAGTGAGGAGTTGCTTTGGAGATTGGACAGAAAACATTGTCTGACTTGTGCTGAGGTCAGTTACATTTGCATCATCCCCCCCAAAAAAGATTCCCCCAATCTTTTTAGAGCCCGGCACTTCCTGATTTTATTCTCCTTGAAGGGAACACACAGAATTCCAGCCCAGAGTTAAAAATCCCTGGGCTAATTAGTTCTTCTTTTAAAGAAGCTTCTCCATGTATCTAGTTATACTTATTAACTAAAACGGGCCTTATCAGTGTGACATGTCCTCCCAATTCCTAAGAGATGATATTTAGAGGAGGTGAGAGTCCTGGTGCCATCATTTATTACCACACCAGCCTGTTTCTATGTGACAATTGGTTTATAGGGTATGGTAATTCCCAAGTCTCCCTGTCAAAGGGAGATAACATTAGAAATTGAATTGTAAAAGACAGTTATCTTTACCCACTTCCTCTCACGGTTCTCAGGCTGCTCTTCCCTGTTTTTCCATTTTGTCACCACTGTTCTGTGCTTCACCAGCTTCGTCCAAAGAAGTCTCCTTGTATGAACTCCCAGCTACTATTACTGAGGGTAGAAGGAGGAGGAGGAAGAAGAGAAAGGAAAAAAAAAAAGCACCGAATCGTTCCCTTTAATTCTTAAATACAAAAGAACCCCTGGAACTTAGGGACAAAGACTTTCAAAGGTATTACTCTTTTGGGGTCAGAAGTTACTGTTGAAAAGAACCGTTTCCCAATTAGATACCTGTAAAGTGTCCACATGTTAGACTCTGAGGCTTAGAAATGGGATTTCAAATTCCTAATTAGCTGCTGACTTACAATTTGCTAGTCTAGTATCACTGAAATACAATTATTGTTCACTCTGAGAATAGGGAGTCGGCCAAATGTGGACCCTTGAAGAGCATGAGCCCTTGTGAAGAGTTCTGGAAGCCGATTCAGGAGGAAGCCTGTGGAACAGAAATCAAACAAAAGCTCTAGAACATACAATTTAAAAGTTTGTATTTTTCCTATTTGTTTCTTCTGGATTTTGGTAAGTGTTTTCAGTTTTTAGCAGTTAGTTCTGGGAAGTAGTGGTGTAATCTGCCTTCCAGTTAGTTTAACCTTACACGTGGGGCGCTTTTAGGGGTATTTTCAAATCGTCTTTTTGGAACTATGTTGATTTCAATATAATTCTTCCATAAGTAGGCGCTGTAAAATCGTGCTTATGTGGCGGATATTTCCTTTAGCGCACTAACATCCGCCGCGGCAGTCATCAAAAGCAAATCCAAATCACAGAATCAGAAGACACTGCCCACTTTGCCCCGCAGGACCTGGGCTGCCTCTCTCACCAGAGTGAGGAAAGTCATTTCAATAAATGCTGGGCATTTCCTTCTTGCTAAGTCCTTTGCACAACGACATGTGATAAGTAGCTGGGCGATGAAAAGCCAGTGTTCCCAAAAAGTGTTTGAGGTGTGAGACCACGAGATTTTAAAGCAGAGCTGCAAGAAATCTGGCGAGTTAAATGAACTTTGTCGAGTCCCGTAACACCGGTCATATCCCACGGTGGGTTTCGTCGAGCGGTATCACGGAGGCTCACGGAGGCACAGCTGCTACACATGCAGGAGACCCGGCGATGGGAGAGGGAGTGAAACCCAGCCGACACGGTTGGGTGGCTCCTGGTGCGTTCAGAGGAAGGGGTTGGGTCAAGTAGCCCATGGAGGAGCTTCATAGGGTGGGTAGATGAATGCTACCTTCTCCGAAGTCTGTAGCGCTCCAGGGTGAGCCAAGTCCTCCTGGATTCTTGCCTAAGTGTTTATTAAATGTTCACCATGCTAGGCAGCGGTGTAGGCAGTGTTGTTACTCAGTGAACATGAGCGACTGATATTTACACATTTTTCTTTGGGCAGAACGCTAACACAAAATATGTTTAGGTGAGCATCATCTTCTATTAACTATGCATTCACACTAATACCTCACATGAATATTCTAGACTCTCGTCCCTAACCTATGCTCTGGGTCTTACAGACAGTGTTATCTTTCACATTACCCCCAATACTGTTATGTGCTGTTTCCATAAAAACGTCTAAAGACGTTTTGTTCCAACTTGCAGATTTCTTCCATAATTTGTGCACTTAACCCATTTAACAAACAAATTCAACTTCCAGAGAAGATTTAAACATTGTTAGTAAAGTAACTTTTTTTTTT
>RCUC01168022.1:0-62248 GCA_003697995.1 Taxidea taxus jeffersonii
TTTTTTTTTTTTTAAGATTTTAAGATTTTATGTATTTTGATCACTCTGATTTTATAGAGAAAATAAATTTAATGTGTTCAACACTGGGGTAATAGAAACACGTTGGAGGATTATCATAATTATAATTATGATTATTATAATTATGATAGTAACTCTCAAAATGTAGTTGCTGACCAAGCAGCAGCAGTATGATTTAAGAACTTGTTGGAAATAGTGTTAAAATCTTTCAAGGGAGGCTCATCTATCTGTATTCTGGTAAGTCCTCCTGATTATGATATCTGCTAAAATTTGAGAACCAAACCTATAGAAAAGATATTGAGGACTAAAACAGGGCATATAAGTGGAGAGACAGAGGGGGACAGTTTAAGATTTAGTAAGTAAAATGATCAGTATCTGGTGGTACATGAATGCATGGAGGTTTATGGGTAGAAGATGGAAACCATTAAGTGAGGTCTACGGCAAAGTAGGATTGCTGGATTGATAGAGGTGATGGGTTTTGTAAAACTGGTTTGACTGAAGAACAGAAGTGCCAAGTTTACATGATCAGTCATATAATCTAGTCCATATGAGAAAGTCAAAATATACAACGCCATATTGCATAACTTCAGAGTATGTGAACTGTGTGCCCTGGAGCACAATTTGAAGGGTTTCATTTATGTTGAATACAGGGTGAACAGTGTTCCTGGAGTTGAACGGTGTAGTGGCCCTGGGCAGAATGGGTTGTCAAGGGCATAAGAGATCTCCTCAAAGCTATCGTGAGGGTGTCTTGGAAGACACAATGTAAAATAACTGGAAGAATAAAGGTTGCTATCAGAGTAATGATGAGAATATGAGAAATGGTAGCATTTAGCCACTCTCAAGGTCCAAATGGAATCTTGGGTCCAATTATGTCACTTTAAGCTTAGTCTCATACTGCTGTGGGAGGTGGGAGTAGGAACTAACTGAGAAGGAAGGAAACAGGGTATTTGTGAAATGTGCTAAGAGGATTACTGATCATTCTCAGACTCCAGTTGCTGGGGAAGGCTGAGATGGAAGACACTAAATATTCCTCACCTTGTCCTCCAGCAGTAATCATTTAATAAACCCTGATGATTTCTTCTTATAATCATAGGTTGAGTTAACAACATCCTCCCCAAGTCTGCTGCCACAGGTTAATTCAACTTTTATTCATTCAAATTTAATATGGTAGTGCTGGCTTCATGATTATAATTACTGCTGGTCATTCTTTTTGTTTAGTAGTTTCTTTATGCAGTGGCTAATTTAATTTTCAACACAAATTTTACTTTCTCTGAGAGCTTTAGTAACTTTATGTTTTCATTAAAAAATTGATTTCAAATGCCATAGCCTGCCATTTGAGACCCTTCAGAAATGGTTCTTACATTTATCTTTGACTTAATAATTAAAGTTGGAATTTATTTAAAACCCATGTGCCATCCCTGAACTGAGCAGATTATATGTCCCATTTCATTTAATGCTTAAGACAAATCTCAAGACAAGTAATATTATCATCTTTATTTACAGATTAAGTCTCAAAGAGAGGGTATAACTTATTCAAGCAAGATCGGCTTCAGAGTTAAAGCCACACACACATTACTCTGGGGTCTACTTTCTTTTTGTTGTTGTAGCTCACTGCTTCCCACTTTACCTCCCCCAAACCCCTAAAGTCCCAGCTCACTGTGTGAACTATTCATGCCAACCAATCAAATGTACTTTTCTCTAAACTATATGACATGTATTTTAACCTTCATACATTTTCTCAGCATGTTCTTATCTTTTCTACTTTTATATCAGTTGTTCTCAAACTTTATTGTTCATTTAACAAGCCCTGGCGGGCTTGTTAAAACACAGACTGCTGGTCCCCATTCAGAGTTTCTGATTCAGTGGGTCTGGGACAAGTTCCCAAAACATGCATTTCTAAAACATTTCCTAATGATGCTGAGGTTACCGGTCTGGGGACCTCACTTTGAAAACCATGTTCTGTGCATTTTTCAAAATTCACATCCTTAAAAGCTTAGCTCAAATTGCATGTCTTCCAGCATATATTTGTTATAATCACAGCCTTTGCATCTAAATGCATTTGATTCTAATCTCATACTGCATTTACTGTCTTCCATATTCATTTGCCTCTTATGTTGTTAGTGATCTTTTTTCTCTGTCTTCATTCATCTTTATTTATTTATCTTTATTTAACAATCTACCTGTCTGTCTTGTGTTTAGATGAACTCATTGGCCTTTTGGTATTTCCCATATTTCCTTCAAACTGATGTGGAAAAGGCACCTTGCATGCATTGAAATACTCAAATATTTGATGGTGATATATATACAAAGATATGTTTTTTCTTCAGTCTTGATTTCCTCCCAATTTTATTTTAAATCAGTTTTAAATATATTTTTCTTCTAGCTTCTACCATGAAGAATTTCTTTTGAAAGTGTTTTCTCATCCAAGATTTTTTTCTATTTGTTGCCATATTTGAAGCTTCATTGGTATGTTTCTCTGTAATTTGCTATAGGTAGGAAGTATTTTGCAGTTCCATTGCAAAAAAGGACACCTTCTCCAAGGGTCTACAACACGCACTTGCCTTCCTGACCTCACGTGGAGTGGAATTCAGCCTGAGTGCATACGTAAGTATCGTGGCTAAGGAATTATACGTACTACAGATAGAAATTTATATGCATTTTTTTTCTTACAACTGGGAAGTAAATCTATGTCTATACACAAATGTATTACATGGATTTTTTTAGATTATGATTAAACATAATTTATGTATATAAGTTTATTACTATATCATGTCCCCGGTGTCCATTAAGGAACATTCTTTCTAAAGAAGTCAGAAAGCACAAAGCACAATTTCGGGTTTTTTGCAAGCCTCCTGTAATTGTGTTCAGCTTGGTCATCTGATAATTTTAGATGATTATTAGCTTATCAATTCAGAGATTTGAACCTATGAATCTAAAGTATGCTGAAATATGGAAGACTCCAGTTTAGTACTTCTTAAGCCTTTGTTACTTCGAGACTCTCTGAGATTCTGAGGAAAGATAGAAACATCCATGAAAAGAAATACACATGAATAGTTTGACCAAAAATTTAAATACGACTTCAGTATTTCCTGGAGCTTCTAAATGTGCACTGACCCTAAATTGAGAGCACTTGCCGTACAGATTAAAGAAGCACAAAGCCTAAGGTCATGCAGTTGTCTTTTCTGGCTTACAGTTAGAAGTAAATTTCAGCTGGTGAATTACTTCCCTCTTTCCCTCCCACTTTCTCCTTTTTATCTTCTTTCCTATCTTTTAAAATCCTGAGCATCTTGGGAAAAACAATAAAGAGTATGCAGGAGTAGAAATACTCATCATAATGGTGGCCATCTTCTAGGATTTGCTGAAGTCTAAATAAATCCTGTGAATTTACTCTAGCCTTGTTCAGAACCACTGGAATGATCACGGGAGCCCCCTGTGGACCTGCAGCTTACTGAAAAGCAACAGAACACTCCACTGAGAAGTCATTCATATGCCTGGTCGGCTGATACTTAAATATGGCAAAATTCCTTAAAAGACAATTCAATAGCACGCATACTTTAGAACCTGTCACATATAACTAGATATTTAATAGTAAACCAAAGTTTTTTAATGATGTCTATAAAGGATATGATGATTTAAAAAGAGTTATTATTGAAAGCATCTCAGAACTTCTACTATGTGCATAATATAAGGATTAACTTAATTCTACCTGTGCATAATGTGAGGATTAATTAAACTTCCCCTTCCTGCCCCTGCAAAAAGGATGTAGTAGAGGCAGACTATTTGTGTTTATACTTAGCATATTTCCTCCATAGGATTAAATGTCATTAATGGGATTATATTAAGCATAAAGCATGTAACACAATACTTTATATTATGCTCACATAATATTAAAAAAAACTTAGCTCTTATTTATACCTTTGTGAAGGTATAATCTCCACCGGGAAACAAATGGAAATTTTTTTCCAAGTACATTTGTATACAGAATAATTTTTTCAGAGACAAACTTTTAAGTAACCATATCCACGAGCAAAAAATGATCAGAAATGCTTTCTGATTTAGGGAGAAAATTCCTTGTAGCATCTGTCTCTGTTAATGGGATGGTATTTATGTATAAGACAAAACAATGAAACTGGGGTCAGGGCCAAGAAGTGGCATAAGTATGAGTAAAATGGAATAGAGGTAGCAAATCAAGAGTGGAAGGCATCTTGAAGAAAAGGACCCAGAAGTTAAGAGAATGAAAAGATACTGGTACTTATGAACCCAAAACATGGTCAGAAAATTCCACATGTAAAAAATTATTAAATTATACTTTCTATATTAACAAGTATTAATGTCAGAGTGATATACTGAACAAATATATTTATACATTTATTTATATATTTATCATAAATATATTTATTTATAAATATATTTATATATTATGTATATATTTATACATATTAAAATACATTAAAATATTAAATATATATTAAATATGTATTTTTAAATATTTTTAAATATATTTTTAAAATTTAAAATAAATATGAAATAAAAAATAATATAATATTTCATAAACTGGTGTAGAAAACCTGAGCTTGACAAACTTTGAAAGGTATCTAACTACAGGACTTCTTAGATCCTTTAAAATGTTAATAATTATTGAGACTCTCTGGAATAGTAATATAGTATACATTTATGAACTTAATTATCCCCAGTAAGTCTCCCCTGTTTAGCTTCCCTTTTAACATCTACCATGTTCCACAGATGACTGCTTAGAACATGCTAGCCTATGAAATTCATATGTATATTGACATTGATACATTTTCCTTGATTAATTAGAATAACTATACAAAGGTATATTTATATAAAGTCATTAACATGCCCCTAATACACATTGTGACTCTCATCTCAAAATTTTCTTAACATGTCTATAAAAAATGAATGCTTTTTTTTTTTTTCTTAATATAGCCCACAGCTGTAAACAACCAGAAACTCCTGCTCATGCAAATGTAGTAGGAATGGACCTTCCGTCTCATGGCTATACACTCATTTATACCTGCCAGCCTGGCTTCTTCCTAGCAGGTGGAACAGAACATAGGGTGTGTAGATCTGATAACACCTGGACTGGAAAAGTTCCTGTTTGTGAAGGTAAGTTTTCATTATAGAAGCTTCTAACAGAAGCTATTATACTAGTTCAGCCTTCCTAAGATGCAAGAGACAAAAACCAACTCAGATTAGGTTAGCCACCTCCAAGGGCAGGCACGTCTTCATTCAGAAGCACAGAGCTATTATTGAGATCTTGTCATAAATTCTTTTCCATGTTTTGTTTTTTTCTTCTTTATTTCTTCTTCTAGTTACTTTATCATGGTATGTGTATTAGTTTTCTGGACTGTTGTAACAAAGCACCACAAAGCTGGATAACTTAAAAAAGCAGAAATTTATTCTCTCAGAGTTCTGGAGGCCAGAAGCCCAAAATCAAGATGTTGATCGATCCATGCACCCTCTGAAGTCTCTAGGGAAAAACCATGCTTTATCTCTTCCTAACGTTTGGCAGCTTCTGGCTATCCTTGGCGTTCCTTGGCTCATAGCTGCTCCATACCAATTTCTACGTCCGTCTTCATGCTGCTCCCTTTCCTATTTATCTCTATATGTCCTCTCCCCTTCTTATAAAGATATCAGTCACTAGATTTCAAGGTTATTTCATCTGAGGAACCCTAATTAGTTATATCTTCAAAGATCCTATTTCCAAAAAAGATCATATTTGAGATTCTCAGTGAACCTGCATTTTGAAGTCCATTATTCAACCTACCACAGTAGGGAAAATTGCTCCCAGCATACCTTTTGGTTTAGAAGAGTTTTTGCCAAAACTTCTTGGTCAGGAAAACACTTTTGAAAAATCTGATTGTCAGGTTTAAATGGAGCCTACCTCCCAATCTGTTAGTCCACTAGGGTGATATAGTATTTTGACCAGATCTAAGTGAAGTGTTTAATTCTCTTGTTGCTTTATCAGGACAGTCCTCCCTCTGGATAAGATGTAGTGAGTTTAGGGAAAAAAGGCTTATGTGCTCACAGCTGGGAATAAAGGAAGTTTTTCTAGAATTCTTGATAAAGTCATCAATAAATTCCTTTTCCTTTTTCTTTTCTTTTCTTTTTTTTTCTTCTTTCCAGCCCTTCTAATTCCAGTTCTCTTGCAGCACTCACAAATGTTAATGACCTTCTTTTTGAAAGGCGTTCTCTCTCTTCTGTTCGCAAGAACACTACTTGGTTTATTTTAAATTTTTCATGAGATTGAAAGATTAAAAGTCCATTTAAATCCAACAGAATTTCAATAACTTTTTTAACCTATCCACTTTGCTGTTTATCATCACTACTATAGAAGGTTAACTCAGCATTATCTCTAGGTGGGGATTGCTGTAGGAGCCTCCTAACTTCTCTGTCCGTATCAATATCACTTTCTTTCCAAATTGTTCTCTGTCTTGGAGGGAGAGTGCTATTCACCCAAATTATTTCCCTTAAACCTTTGAAAGACATTATATAGTTCTTCAGAAAAAGATCTGCCTTTATAAAGTCTACAAGCACTGAATGTCATAGCTCCTATAACTTTGCAGTCATATCTAGCAACCCCCATAATTTCCTTGCTTTGAACTACCTTTGGTTTGGCTTTAAACCATAGTTTTAGCTCTTTAGTTTTGAGTTTATTCAATTTCTTATAACACCATGGGCCACCTTAGCAAATTTTTATTTTGAAACACATATCCTACCAAATTATTTCTGCCTTTGTGCAACAGGAACATACCCTTAGCCTCCAGCAACCATGCTGTAATCAGCTGTTTACATGTTGGTTTACATGGTTTACATGTTCTTTAAAATAAGAAAGAGAATCCTGAAATGATAAGGCAGCACTAATCTTTCCCTTGTCCCACTGGACTATAATGGAGTAATTATTGAAGTCGTTAGCTATAGTGGAACTATTGAATAGGTACTGAGACGTTAGGATGAATTGGACATTTTGGAGAAAACTATATGATATTTCAGAGATTAAAATTGATAATGCATTACTATGTGTGTTATTAATTATATTAATTTTTGTAAATCTTTTACTTTTTTTTTTTCATAGCTGGTTCAAAAATACTGGTGAAAGATCCAAGACCTGCACTAGGAACACCCAGCCCAAAGCTAAGTGGTTAGTGATTTCAGTTATTTTCCTAGAAGTCATGATTTTTAAAAGTGATCTATCACTTTATTGACAAATTGAACATTATTTAGAAAAATATATATTCAGTATGGGAAAACCATGATTTTAACTATTTGGAATTTGAAGATTTATATTTTAAGATGTTGAATTTCAAGGAATGTAATTCTGAGACATGTTAATATTCCAAAAATAATGCTTATAGTTCTCTCCATAAAATATCCCCAGGAGTATCTGAAATTGACTGTACTATATTGGCAATGCTTTATTTAAAACATTTAAACAAAAAATGAGATGCTTAAAATATAGATTTTTTTAAAAAAGGAACAAAATACACTTGATATGAGAGTAAAAGTTCAGCAATTTTAGTTATAGTTTACTGATTTAAAGACCAAAATTTTAAATTTAGTCATTAAAAACATGGGCTGTTCAGTCCTACAGCCTTAATGTAATTGCCATGTAATATACCCACTACACTATGACTTTAGAAAGTTATTTTATATATCTGAGCCTCCATGTCTTTATCTATGAAAAGAAACAATGATTAGACTATTATAAATGAATTTCATGAAAATGAAATATGAAGTACTTAGCCCATAGTAAGACCTCAGTATGTGAGAGCTCCTTTTTTTAGTATTAGTCCATATTTTATTTCTATGATATAAATTAAAAGCTACAGATAAAGATTTAGCATTTAATCTGTACCTTAAAGACAGATTTGTTCTCTTTATATTAAGCCAGAAGCAGTGTTAGTTCCTAATTTTAGTTGTGTTTAGAAGTTCTCAAGGTACATGCTGTAAAACTGGAGCACCCACAAAAGAAAAATCAGTCTGAAACACTGATTTATTCAACATACAGTGGCAATAGACTGAATGCCACTAGGGCAATCAAAGACTATGTCAACATAAGAAAGTTTAGCAATGGAGTCAGAAAACCACAGTGGTCTATCAATGCAGAATTTTCCAAAGGAGATGGTTTATCTAGTAGCAGATAGGTGTTTAAATACTAACTCCAGGATATCAAATGTAAAACCTGACTTTCCTGGGCAAAACATGACCTATGGTCACCAATAAATAGGCAGGCAAAAAGAAATAAAAAAGAATATGGAAGAACAATTATACATATAATGTACACAATTATACATATGTTATATATATATTTCTATATTAAACAACTATAGAATATATATTTTATTCAAAGGCAAATGCGACAGGTATAACAACTGATCATATATTAAGTAATAAATAAAAATGCATAAATTTCAAAGCAAAGTTAGTCTTCAGATCTGATATCTGACTATAATGTAAGTAAAAAAGGTAATTTAAAAAAAAATTTGAATACTTGGAAATTAAAAACAGTCAATGCATATGAATAATTCATAAATTAAAGAAGAAATTAAAGAAAAATATAACACTAGAACTTAGCTTTATTGAAAATCTAAATATCAAAACTTGGGGACTGCATGAAAAGCAAAGTTATTAGGGGAATTCATACTTTTAAATTCTTACATTAGAAAAGTAGAAAGCCTCAGATTTAGTGAATTAAGTAGCCCTGTTAAGACGAGATATAATACAGTATAACAGAATAACCAACAGAAAGCAGAAAGTCAATATAATAATAAAAACAAAAAAACAACCCCCCTCAAGGATGCAATAGAAGAATATCAACAAAGCCAAAGATAGTTCTTTGGGAAAAAAAAAATGTAGAATATTTCTGGTAAGACTGATCAAAAATAGAACAAAATTTAAAAAATATAGCAAAAGGAAATATGAACCTAACCACATAGAGAGTAGATTAAATCAATTATAATTATATTTATGGAAAACTGTCAATAATAGTCAACTTTTTTTAAAAAAAATGGACAAATTACTAGAAGAGAATATTTTACCAGAATAAAAGAAAACTCGAATGACCCTATAACAGATAAATTAGGAGTTTAAAACTATTTCCACAGAGAAAAACCTTATGGTCCTTATGGATCAACCTATGAGTTCTGCCAAATTATAGAGGAACAGAACAGATTATCTCGTTTTATTAAAAAAAAAAAAATTTCTTCCAGGGCGCCTGGGTGGTTCAGTGGGTTAAGCCTATGCCTTTGGCTCAGGTCATGGTTTCAGGTTCCTGGAACTGAGCCCCACATTGGGCTCTCTGCTCAGCAGGGAGCCTGCTTCCCCCCCCCCCCACTGCCTGCCTCTCTGCCTACTTGTGATCTCTCTCTCTGTCAAATAAATAAATAAAATCTTTAAAAAAATATATCTCTCCCAGTTAAGAAATCTCATTCTATGAGGGGTACCTGGGTGGCATAGTAGGTTAAATGTATGACTGTTGGTTTGCAGCTCAGGTTGTGATCCAGAGCCATGATCTCAACATCATCATCTTAAGGTCATTATCTCGGGGTCATAAGATGGAGCCCCACTTGGGGCTCCATGCTCACCGCGAGTCTGCTTAAGAGTCTCTCTCCCTTGCCCTTTCCCCAGAGGCCCCATTCATGCACCCTTTCTCTCTCTCTTTAAAAAGAAAGAAAGACAGAAAAAAATCATTCTATCAATCCAATATAATTCTAATAACTCAGAAACATATTATACAGAAGGGAAAATTACAAGTCTGTTTGACTCAGAATATATAGATGAAAATATCCTACATAAAATCTTAGCAAATCAAATCCAAAATCATAGTATAACTAAAAAACCAAAAGATGACATGTCAGAACCAAATTGGATTCATGATAGATATGCAGGGATATTTTTATATTAAATAATACTTAAAAATAATCTGTGACATTAAGAAATTAAAATGCAAATAGTTTTGATCATCACAATATCTGCACAGAAAATATTTGATAAAATGCAACACCTATTTATAACTTTAAAAGACTTAACAATTAGAAAGGAAAGGAATTTCTTTAACCTCAATAAAAAAGATTTATAAAACTTCAAAGTAAATGCTACTTTCAATGGGAAAACATTAGAAACATTTAATTTAAAATCACGAGTCACTGTGATTAGATTACTCCAAAATAACAAGAATGAAGTTTGGCAATTGTATCAGAGTCAGGAGCATGATACTACATTTAAAGCAATACTATGCAACCTGTGAAGTAAAATTTAAAATCAGACATCTTGAAAGGAAGGATCATGACATTTTATTTATTTATTTTTAAAAGATTTTATTTATTTATTTGTCAGAGAGAGAGCGCAGGAGCAAGCACAGGCAGACAGAGTGGCAGGCAGAGGGAGAAGCAGGCTCACTGCTGAGCAAGGAGCCCGATGTGGGACTCGATCCCAGGATGCTGGGATCATGACCTGAGCCGAAGGCAGCTGCTTAACCAACTGAGCCACCTAGGCGTCCCAGGATCATGACATTTTAGACTTCATTGATACCTACATCAAAGAGAGTGGGATGACATTTTAGAATTTACAAAGATCTGCCAGACTCACATTCATATTTAAATATCAAAATAGACTTAACAATAGAAATAAGTATGATCATTCCCATTGTACACAGGAATAGAAATGACCAAATGGTGTCTGCTTTGCCCAACCTGAGTTGCATTTCTCAAAAGGTAGAGGGCAGTAGTGGCGTGCTTGAGCCCACAGGTAGAGAGAGGCTCGTCACAGACGATTCTGCGCATTTATCCAAACTTTGCATTCAGCCATGTCATATTGGTAGGAGTTTGAAATCTGCTACTGTGGTAATATTTACACCATAGAAATAAGCAAATGCTGAATATCGGCTTTGTTTGTTTGTTTGTTTTGTTTTGTTTGTTTTTCAGGAGACCCAGTTGTTAAACATTTCCTACCACATTAGTGATTAAACCCGGTGTTATGTACTTGGCTGTGGCCGCTACCTGGTTCTTTCCATTGCTCTTTTCTCCTGCTGTCAAGGTTCTCTTTCACCTCCTTCAACCAACACTAATTCCCCTAAGGACTATGGATAAGATCAGCAGATGTAATAGGTTTTCTTTAAAGGTTCAGAGATAGCTAAGAGTAATCACAGTCCAGTCCAGGTGTAAATAAACAATCAGACAGACAACAGCACTTACTGTCTACTATTTGCAAGGCATTGCCATTAGAATATCTTTCTCTCTCTCTCCTGCTTTTCCCTGCACGACTGATAACCTATTACCTCCAAATTCCAGGTCTTTTTAGCGCAGGACAATGTAGCTTGTCACTCTCTCCTGCAAACTTGTTTTAGGTACACTTTTCTTTCACTAAAAACTTTAACATGCTTACCAGGTCAAGGGCTTTTTACTCATTCACTGTATCAAAGTTTTAGTAAGTCTCCTCTATACATCCATAGAGTAACATTCCCCTATAGCATACATAGCTGTGAAGTTGGAGGTTTGGGGAGAGAATGCCACTCTAAGGATGACTTGGAAGAGTTACAGAACCAGACTATGGATTATTCATTTTACTAACTACAATTTTATTAGCAATTATGTAGTAAGCTCTAAGATCTAGTTTTCCTATTTTATCTGAATAATAGCAGCAGCAGCAGCAGCAGTAGTAGTAATAGTAGCAGCTGACGCTTAGGTAAACACTTCACTTTCCTTATCTCATTTATTCCCCCTAACAACTATAAGTTAACCTCATTTTAATTACGAGGAAATTCAAGTTTAGAGAGTTAAGTAATTTATGCAAAACCACACAGTTTATAAATTGCAGAGGACGGACTTTATTTTTTTAGGTTATTTTTTTATTTTTTTAAAGATTTTATTTATTTATTTATTTGACAGAGGAAGAAAGAGCACAAGTAGGCTGGGGGGGAGGCGGTGAGAAGCAGGCTCCCCATTGAGCAGGGAGCCCAACACGGGACTCGATCCCAGGACCCTGGGATCGTGACCCGAGCTGAAGGCAGTCGCCCAACCAACTGAGCCACCCAGGTGCCCAAGGACAGACTTTAATACAAGGATCCTAACTCCAGGGCTTGCAGCTTTAACCCTTTAGCTGTATTGCTTTTGAATTACCATAGAAGAAAACATGTGTAGAAATAATTCAGTAAAAACTCAACTCTTCAGCACATTTTGTACTTCATGTATTTTGTGTCTTCAGTAGTTTTGCTCTTTTAGTTTACTGAGTAGAACTCAGGGGATGTAACCCCAGTCTCTATGATCTGGGCGATGAGAAGTGTGATGTGTGTAATAAAGACCAGGTGACAAATTGTCAATACCTTGTTAGGAAGAAAAGGCTTTCCCTTATTCTGTCATTTACTCATTTGCACAAATAGGCACAGCTCCCTGGAATCAGTGCTTTTTGGAGATGTGCTTTATTGTGATGTGTATGATTAATGGAAGCTTCTCTTAGGTTTTTTCAGAATCTGAGTAGACTTTGCCATCCTTGACTTATATAACTATATATTACATAATGAATTTATATAAATATAGTGCCTTATGTGGTTATATCTAAAATAAAGAGCATTCCTTCTTTAGATGAGAGCTTTATAACATTTAGAATATTATTTGATTCTACCACAGTTTGTCTCTCTTCCATGAGAGTTGGGCAATTCTAGGGACAATTCCTTTATTTCTAAAAATACCTGTAAATTCAAAGCTGTCAATATGGTGGAGCCCTGTTCTTCCTCAGGAGCATCTACTACTAGAATAACTGGACTCAGTATTCTGTAAAGGAGACAAAGGAGCATCCCTCCTTATAGTCTTTAAGTGCTATTCTGCAAGAGGGAGGTTTAACTCTATGCTCTTCCTCCATAAATCTACTCATACTGCCAGGAGAAAAGCAGGCCTTTTGGGACTTGAATATAGACTGACGTGGCTCAGTAAAATCATTTTATTTTTCCTCTGAAAGATGTTACTGGAGAAGACCAAATATAAGTATATTTGATGTTTAGCTTCTGAATATAAGGCTTATGTCTTTAATTGATGCTGTCTATCTTTGATTGAATGACTCAGGTATGAGTACAAATACAGGTTATTGCAGTTTTGATTTATTCCAAAAAACCTGAAACATGTATATGAAGAATTCACTTTATAATACACATTTCATGTTATTGAGTGTTTAGCAAAATTTCACTATTCAATAAACTAATATTCATTAATTTACTTTTTAATGTTTATATTTATAGGGCACCATAAAATTAATATGTCTTTAATCTTTTCACAGTTCCTGATGATGTGTTTGCCCAAAATTATATATGGAAAGGCTCTTACAATTTCAAAGGAAGGAAACAACCCATGACCTTGACAGTTACTAGTTTCAATGCTTCCACTGGGAGAGTCAATGCCACACTCAGTAACAGCAACATGGAACTGCTGCTTTCAGGTATCACGTTAAAGAACAGCAAACAATGCCTTCATGGAGGTGATCACCTCCATGATGATGGAGGTGAAGACCTCCATCATTTTATCATTTTTATTAGTGATTCTTATACTGTGAAGTATTTGTTACATTTTAATGGCATTCATAATTTATTCAGAAACAAAGCTTTCTGATTTTTGAATGGATACATGAATATTACTACACAAATGAAAGGCTGGTTCTGAAATAAGCTCACTCATGAATATTTTGATGTAGCTAGAATGAGGTATCATGAAATAGAAAAGAGCTTTTGATTGGAATAACTAAATTTTTCTGTATTCTTATAACACCAAAGAGACCAGATCAATGACTTGCAACCTATTTTATGGGCACAAAATCCTTTCTTCAAATGAGAATTTTTCAGTGTACACCATAACTGAAGACAAAAAAGGTAGAGCTATACTATTTTAAAGAAGCATAAGGGACCCAGAAACCTTTCCAACTGCTCAGCCTTCTCAAGTTTCTGTATCCTTGATGTAGAGCACATTTCCCTCATTGTGTTTCTTCTGTTTTTTTTTTTTTCCTGATGTTTTCTCAAATGTCATCTCATCAACAGTACTCCCAAAGATCCTATCTAAAGTAATATTCTCATTACAAACACAGACATAAACTATCCTGTTTCACTTTCTTATTTTCATTATTTATAGTATAATATGGCAATACATGACATGATATGCCATTATTTACTTGTCTGGACTCCAACAATATAAGTTCTAAGAGGGAAGCTCTTCGCCCTCCATTTCATTTCTATATCTCAGAAATTAGAAAAGCATCTGGAACAAAATAAGCCTCAGTGAATATTGTCCAAGTAGTGAATTTGAATTATTGAATGATTCTCCATTAAGCCCAAAGTAAAAGTGTCAGAAGCTAATATGTATTATATTTTTAAAACTATACACAGTTACAGTAATATAAATTGAAAGAAGCTTTTTATTAACAAAATAAATTCATTTAAATTGTGGCTACTGATTTATTTAACTTTGAGATATAACTTCTTTCTTTATTTTCTATAAGAGCCTGCAAAAATAAGTGTATGCTTAATTTAATCTAGAAAAATCTCAAAATAAATTCCTACAAATATAGAAAAGCCAGCATAAATAAATTTGCTATCACTGTCTCCATGTAAATCAACTGTAACATTTTCCCAACAATATTATTTCTGATCCCTTTTATGTATTTCCCTATTAACGGTAACTTACTTCAAGTCAAGGTCTAAGTGTCATCTCTGTATTCCCAGCATATTCTTATGACACCTTATTACATAGGCAAAAGATTAAGTAAATGAATGCATGAGTCAAATTTCAACCATAAGTTAATCACAAAATTTTTCCTTAGAGACTTCTGTCCTATTATTCTTCTAAGTACATTTATATTCCAGCTTATTCCTACTCTTAGAATACTCACTGTTTAAGAAAAAAAAAATCATTGTATATATGTTTGCTTTTCTTTTTTATGCCATTATCTATATTTACCTAGTTAAACTAAACTAAAGACCCCACTTGATTTTCAAGACCCAGTCCGAAGGCTTTTTATCCTTAATAAGCATTTCCTGATCACTCCATTGTAAAATGATCCTTCTCTCTTCTGGCCTCTTATTTATATATTTTTATGTATTTTGTTGGTTATATATCTGACTAACATCTACTTCATTGGAAATGCTTTTAAGCATCCTATCTTTAGATAGGAACATATATATTCTTCTCTGTGGCTCCAGTAGCACCTAGAATATTCTTTCACAGAGTTGGCACCCAATTCATTATTAAGAAAAATATCAAAAATTTTAACACTTGATGTATATCTTCAGAGATTTAAAATCTCTTTGGGGGAAGAAGTTATTTTGTTTACAATATCATGGAATTATTTTAGTAAGAACTGTAATACTTAATTTTAAGAGCATAGGTAATTTAACCCCACAATTAAGATTTAAGCTGAGAATTTCCAGTGAAGGATTAACATATTTTGCAGGATTTGTGGAAAGCATTATGGATGAAGCTGGTCTTAACTTGGCCTTGTTTGATTTCTTTTCCTATGGCATGTATTACATGATATATTTAAGGAGTTAAAAATAATAAAATGAAGCATAATTATTTACAAAATTAGTAGACTAAAATGACCTTACATTTTACAGGGGTATATAAAAGCCAGGAAGCTCGCCTGATGTTACATATCTACCTTATTAAAGTACCAACTCATGCTTCTGTGAAGAAAATGAAGGAGGACAATTGGGCCATGGATGGCTTTGTAAGTATAGTTGTTTAACTGTCTGCTATTGATTTAAATAACCAATTTATGCTACAATTTGTCACTAAGATTCCAGGAAAAGGTAATTTTCTAAACTTAGCTAATTATGAACACACATGCACATATAAAATGGCAAGGTTACTTCTTATGGGTAAATTATTTTGAAAAAAAAGATTCAGTGTAAATACTTAGTAATCTAGAATGTTAAACCTAGGATTACTAGATTCTAATGAATTTTTCTAGCTTTTGTAGTATTTACGTGTATGAGGACCATATAGTTTTTTAGTGGTTTCATCAAATCTACTTGTCTGTGGTCAGTACTATGATAACTAAATCTGGATAAAATATAATTCATTCTTTGTCTGGATCCACTGTTTAAGACATATGTAGGCTATTTATGAAATGCATCAGAAAAATTAAGGATGCCCATTACATTTAAGCTTTTTAATCTAAATTTAACAGATTTAGAATACTTCACAAAATATTTAGAATATTTTATAAAGTTGTTTATGAAAAGGAAGTTACGTAAATTACTTCATGTGGAAAAATGGTTACCATAGCTTCACTGTGGAATCACCCTGTCCTATTCAGCCACTTATGTGAATGGATTTTCTAAATTGGGAGTTGGAAGCAACAAATCCTCTATTCACATATTCCCCTGGATTCTTTCTAAAAAACAAGCAGGAGAGCTCTGACTACATCCTAACAAGTAACAAGTCTTTTACAAGGAGGACCTAGAGGGAAAGAAGATAGTAGGTCATAGGCTTCAGTAAGTTTTGTGCCTGAGGAGAAAAAAAAAAAAATGTTTATCTTATTTTTCTATCTGTGCCAGTATTCATGGAGTTGGAAACTAACTCATGTCTTCAATGCACTCAAATTGTGTAATTGTATTATTTCATCTAGGAAGCAAACAAAATGAATTCATTCATTTAAATATTAGAGTTTGAGCTCTTCTTTTGAGGAGGATTTCATTTTTAAAAATGACCATGACCAGAATATGATGTCTGATAATAAGGACTAAATCACTTCTTCTGACATGCCAGGCTGCTATGGACGGATTGGTATGATAGTTTGCTTTTTAGGGTGAGGATTCTAAGTGCTTTACAACTTCTACAATAATGTACAGGACTTTGGTAACTAGGTAAAATAAACCAGAGCAAATTCACATTACTAGTTAACAAGAGCACTTCCGCTTTGTTTATGAGATCAAATCACAGTATGCATATATTTTTTAAATATAGGATTTTATGTACATGCAAGATACATGTTATAGTAAGCTTTTACAACATTAGACAAAATTACAAAATCTAAGAGTCAAAGGAGTATTTTATCATTTCTCCTGTTTCTGGGGTTGGTTGTGGGTGTTCCACTTGAGGCTGT
The DNA here is from genome assembly GCA_003697995.1 of Taxidea taxus jeffersonii. Classification (NCBI taxonomy): domain Eukaryota; kingdom Metazoa; phylum Chordata; class Mammalia; order Carnivora; family Mustelidae; genus Taxidea; species Taxidea taxus. The sequence continues at coordinate 17,122 of RCUC01168022.1, forward strand.
GGTGGCAAGTTCAAGTCTACTTCAGGTATCTTATTCTGGGGTCCAGCCTGGATGGGCAGCAGGTCAGAAGCTCTGAGAGATAATGTGTTTTAAACATCTCCACTAAGATACAAGTCATATACCCTGTAATTCACCCATATAAAGTATACAATTTAATGCTTTTTACTATATTTACAAGTGTGTAACCATCACCACAGTTGATTTTAGAATATTTCTATCACCTCAAAAAGAAACTCCACATCCTTTAGCTATGACCCTACCCATCCACCCCTCATCACCACCCTAACTATAAGCAACCATAAATCTGTGTTCTGTTTCTATGGATGTCTCTGTTTGGGATATTCTTATTTATGGAATCCTATAATATGTGGTCTTTTGTGACTGGCTTCTTTCACTTATTATAATGGGAAACATGCCTCTTAAGGCCTGGGCTTAGAGCGTACTTCTTGTTAATTCCACCCACATTCCATTGGCCAAAACAAGTCATCTGACAAAGCCCAATGAGATGGGAAGATTGGTGAGAGGGAGAGAAGGAGGGCATGCATGCTAAACAGGAATAAAATCTAAAAAGTACGGTTTTAGTATATTTAATTTTTAAAAATATTGTATTTATTTATTTATTTATTTGACAGAGAGTGAGAGAGGGAACACAAGCAGAGAGAGTGGGAGAGGGAGAAGCAGGCTTCCCATCAAGCAGGGAGCCTGATGTGGGGCTCGATCCCATGACCCTGGAATCATAACCTGAGCCGAAGGTAGACGCCCGACAACTAAGCCAGCCAGGCACCCTGTTGTATTTTAATTTTTAATTGATCATTTGCTTTATTCTCTTTCATCATATCATTGCCCCCCCCTTTTTTTTGACAGTAGGTTTCTTAGCCTAAGAGAAATCTCTACATCATTATAGGAATAACAACCCCCTTTTTCTAATATCCTAATTACTTAAAAGTGAAAATTTTGATTTTGCTTATAACAATGGCAAATTTACACAGTGTGCTGTGTTTTACATAGAAGGAAGATACAGAGTTAGGAACTTTGCATAACATTCATTTGAGAGTAAAACTGAATATTTATTAAGGCTGGGAAAATATAGCTGTGTCCAATCTTCAGATTTAACCAAACTTATAAATATTTTTAGGTTTCTGCTGAGCCTGATGGAGCTACTTATGTATTTCAAGGATTTATTCAGGGCAAAGATTATGGGCAATTTGGACTACAAAGACTGGGTAATGTATTCATTTTCATTTTCATGTAGTTCCTTTATTACTCCAGACATCATAAGAAAATACAGTGGATTCTGTACATTAGCACACTTCCTGTGTTTTGAATTTTGCATTGTCAGGATTATACATTGATACATTTGATAGCCTTTTAAATAATCTCATTCTTCAAAATATTGATTCTCTATGTACCCACTCTGTATAGTGGTTGGTTGTTGTCATATTTCTAATAAATATGACACACTGTCTTGCCCTTAGCAAGAAAAAAAGAGAAATAGTGATGCAGATATAAAAGAAAATATTAAACTGAAAATTATTTTATTTTATCTAGAATTGCAGTACTTCTCTTCAGCTTGAATATTGTTGCAACTTTCTCTTTCAAAAATGTAGTGGCACTTTGAAAATGTCATATGGTCTGGAAAGGGAAAATAACTTTGAGGAATGGACCCCATTTGGAGGCTTTACACTATTCAGAAATGTAAATTTCCTGTAGTAGGAGGCATGGGTTTCAACATTCTTCTCCCAAACTCTTTTAAAGTATACACAGACATTTAATGGTCTTACTTGAATATAATTATTAACATAGCTTTTGGTATATAATTTTCCTAAGGTATATTGTCTCCCATTATTTTATTGTTGTATTGATATATAAAGAATAAATTCAGGCTCTAAAAAGTACTATTTGATGTTTATCTTAAAAATTCCATTACTTTGAACTTTTACATAAATATTCTGAGTTCCTGAAAAATAAGGTAGAAAGAAGGTATTAACTTTTAACTTGGACTAAGGTGTGATTTAGTTATATATAACTCTATCAAAAAGGGAAATGAGCTTTCTTTAAGTGAACAATAACAAGATGTCATTTCAGATAATGTCTTGCCTAAAATTGTGTTAGTTTGAAAATCAGATAAAACATTTGTTAACACAGTACATTAACATAGTTGTGTAATTTAATGCAAGATGTTTATGCAAACTATTCCCAAAAGCATTGCACAAACTGTATGTCTAAAACAACCTATTTAAAAAAGGACCTATTTCTCTCTGTGGAAAATAAAAGCAAAACATAAAATACAACCTTTCCATTATTTTCTCTTCCCCGATCCTTATGCCAACATGTTAACCAACCTGATTCTTCTCATTTCCTAATTTTGCTAATGTCTTTGCCATTTACTCACCCCCAAGTAGAACCCTTCTCATCCTGTGCCCTCTTACATCTTATCCTCACAAAAAGGTTCTGTTGCCTTTTAACTACAAAATGTTCTCCTGCATCTATTTTTTCATGATCTTCCAAGTGTTCTAAGATACAGATCATTTTCCATTTTTATCTGGGATGTTGCTATGACCTTTGAAGTAAGCTAGCTTCTAGTCCAGATTCCCTGAAGTCCATCCCACCCAAGTCACTGCTCTAAATTGTATGTCTTATCACAGGGGCTTTTATTTCTAAAACCCTCTGTTGTCCCTCACCAAAGGTAGTTAGTAAGTTTGAACTCTTTAGGATGATATTTATGGCTTTCCAATACCTGGCCACAATTTTCCATTTTAGCATCCTACTCCTACCACATTGATACATACTTATCTCTACATCCTTCCCACACAACTATAACCAGTGCTTGTCACAGCTTCTAAATATGCTGCTCACCTTCCCATCTCTGGGCTTATGATGGTCCTGCTTCCTTCTCCATCCATTGTTCTACTGATTCTTCAAAGCCAGCCGCACATTTTATATTCTCCCGAATACATTCATACACACCACCAGATGGAATTATTTCTTCTCTTCCTAAAGCACATTGATCATTAATCACATGCTTGATGTCTACACTTATTTCTGTCATGGTATTCTTTCCACAATGGTATAAACTCTTCAGTTCAGAGACCCTGCTTATTTTTTATTCTGTATCCTTCCCTGGAAAAATGCCTTATACATAGAATGCACTCTACAAACTTGTATGGAAAAGAGTTGAAGGAGTTTCATGAATTACCTTTGTTTCCTATGTACATTTCCAAATAGATATCTTGAGAAAGAAAGAAAATGATGGGTTCATAAATCATAAAAATCAATTGTGATAAAATAAAGTTGATTTTTTTTTTAATTTTATAGGACTGAACATGTCAGAAGGCTCAAATTCTTCAAATCAGCCTCATGGTACAAACAGTAGTTCTGTGGCCATTGCTATTCTTGTGCCTTTTTTTGCACTTATATTTGCAGGATTTGGATTTTATCTTTATAAACAAAGGTAAGTTTGTTGATTTCACCTACAAAACATTTCCAATTTTAAGAAAATTGAGTATGTTTTTAGGATACTCCAAGTACCACCCCAAATTAGGCCTCAATGTTAGTTGTCTGCTCATTCTGAAATCCTTTTTAATTAGTCCAGACTGGCTCATTCTTGTCCTTCAAGTCTCAGATTACATTTTACTACCTCAGAGATGCTTTTCCTTATTACTGTTCCTAAAGTGGGTCCCTGTTACTTCCTGTCATATCAACAGCTTTCCTTTTCATCAGAACACTTATTACCTATTTTTCTTATCTTATTTATTTTTATTTTAACTCATTTACAAATATTTACTTATTAATTAATTATTTTCTATTACTGCCTTATGAGCTCCATGAGAGTAATGGCTTCATTGTATTTTTTTTTTTTTCTTTAAATTCTGTATCCAAAGCCTAAGATCGTGCCTGGCATAACAGATGCTTGTAAATATTTGAAGAATTAATGAATGAATGGATGGATGGATAGTAGTGAGATATAAATTTTATCATCACCATAATTTACTTATATTATACATGTAAATTCGCAATGGTTATTTATGATTGCATCAGAAAATTTAAATTGATGAAAATAGCCATAATACATTTATTTATACTTGTATTACTCATATTGGTACTGTACATTAATATGTGTTATATGTAAATAATAAAAGTCACTCAGGGTTTAAAAGTGACTGGTGAATTGTTCAAATTCGATGTGTTGAGCTTATGATTTCTCAATTCATACTTTGAAGTTACATTGTGCATTAACAACGATAACTCAAGTATGTTATGTTTGAGTCCTACTCTGTTGTTTCTAGAAGAACATTAACACATAGCTAATCAATGTTCTCATCAACAGGACTGCACCCAAAACACAGTATACAGGATGTTCAGTTCATGAAAATAACAATGGCCAAGCAGCTTTTGAAAACCCCATGTATGATACCAACGCAAAGTCAGTGGAAGGGAAGGCAGTACGTTTCGATCCCAACTTGAACACGGTCTGCACAATGGTCTAACTCGGCAACTCTTTGCCTTCTTCAGAAGCTTGGAAATTGATACACAAAACAGTGCACATTTAGTTCACTGCTAAACAAATTAAAGCACACTTTTCAGGACTTGCTGGGTCACCTTTTCCTGAGGAATGATAGAGAAGAGTGTTTTTTCATAAAATGGACCATAATTCTTCTTCATGTTTGCCATGGAGAGTTTTACAGAAATTTGGCTACACTCTGAGAGTGCTTACTCACAGTTTATTTGCTTTTTTTAAAAAGGAGATTATTCTAAAACATAAACTTATTTGCATATATTGGAGGAGCATCCACTATCAGTATTTCTGTGCTTTATAAAGTATATTAGAGGGACTGGGTTAAAAAAAAAAAAGATATAGGGTAGAAAATAAGAGCTATACTTACAAGAGTCAATAGATCACTGACTTCTCTTTAACTGTCATGAGCTACGTCATAGCCACAAGTCTGTATTTCACACCACTCTATCCAGTATCTGTTCTTGTTAATTGAGTCATTGTCTTCCTTATTTCCATGGTTATTTCAGATTGAGTCATGCCATGAAGTGTTTATGAGCGAATTCATGCCACAAAAGAGATAAGACTGTCACTCTGATTTGACTCTTTCTGGTATTTGTCATACTGCTGTTCTTTTTAGACTGGTTGTCACGGTTTCTACAAATGGCAAGATCATTGTGCTATTCTCCCAATTTCCTTCATTATGTTATAACCAGTATTATTCCATAAGCCATGGGGCAGTGTTTAAAGCCTTGCTTCAGTCTGTTTTGTCACCCAGAAACCACTCTAGCTGGCAAAAATTATCTATAATAATGATGATTTTGCAGTTATTTGAGACACCAAACTTACCATCATTTACCACAATTTCCAAAGTTTTTGAAAGACCAAATAGAACCTATTAATCTACTGTATTTAATCTATGATATATCCTATTTTCCTTCCAGTTGAGTCTCCAAATTTATTTCACATGGTTTTGAACTTTACTCAACAATGAGTTAAAAGTATAAGATTTTAAGCTTTTAACTTTTATCTAACAGTGAGTTAGACATACATTTTGGACCAGTCCATAAATATAATGACTACAAGAAAATTTACACTTTCAAATCACCAATATAAATTTATTTCCTAACGTCATAGACTTTCCAAATTTTCATGTATTTTAAACTTTCTATACTCTTATTCTCAAGAAGCAGGTTTCAGATATGACAAATTTCTTTCATCATCAAATTAAGATTTTCATTTGCAAATTATTGGTGGCTCATTTACAACTGTATCACAGCAATGCCAGCATATTGATTTAATAGGCCATTGTCTTCCTTTTATAGCATGTTTTACTTCATTGAATAAATTATGTACCCAGTGTGAACTCTTTGTTGTTGTCCCTCTCAAATACGGAAAACTCTGTAAACAGTCTCGACTTTTTGTATCATGAGACAGAGTGCCTAAGAGAAATCATTGCACCCGGAAGCGCTGCTTGGATCTATCTCTACAACATTTAGTGAGTTTCTTGTAAACCACTTTGAGATACATTGTTTTGGAAATTCATACAATTTTCTCAACATTGTACTCTACTGACAGGATGCTGTTTTAAATTTTATGCCATCAGTTATTTATTCTTGTTTATTCAAATGACTGCAATAACAATGATTCATTCATTAATGTTAAGGTTAATACATTTAAGATCTTGTTTAAACAATGTTTCTTCTGCAACTGGCTACTCCTCTTATATTAATGCATACACTTTTGTAAAGAAGTATATTTTTATGAAGAAAACTTTGTAAAAGTATGATGTAAATTTTCAGTGCAATGTAAACAAAATAAAAATGAATACTTGCTTTTGTAAAATGTGTTTTCTTTTCAAAATTGTCTGCCAGTATACTGACTGGATAGCAAAAAGAATAAATAGCCCACATTCATTTGATGTTTTATTTTATTTTTTTTGTTTTTTTTTACTTTATTTAAGCTTTATTTAAACATATGATGTAACCCCACCACCCTCACCCAACCCCTCTTCCCCCCACCCCACTCAGTTTGTTTTATGACATTAAGAGTCTCTTTTGGTTTTTCTCCCTCCCGATCCCATCTTCTTTCATTTTTACTTTTCCTACCACCTTAACTCCCACCCCCATTGCATCTCCACTTCCTCATATCAGGGAGATCATGTGGTAGTTGTCTTTCTCCAGACTACACACTGTGTACTTATATAGCAACATAATAATGAGACATGGGTGTTTTTCTTCTTTATATTTTATAGTTCCCCAAGTGTGACAATCTTTTAGAAGTAAACAGATTTCCACTAAACATGATAATATTATAAGACCCTCATCTTAGAATTTTCCTTATGTGTAACTATTTTAACACTACTGTCTAAATTTGGGTATATTTGATGATTTCTAATATTTCCATAGTGTGCTTTCTTTTTTTTTAAGATTTTATTTATTTGACACAGAGAGAGAGATCACAATAGGCAGAGAGGCAGGCAGAGAGAGAGGGGGAAGCAGGCTTCCCACTGAGCAGAGAGCCTGATGTGGGGCTCAATCCCATGACCCTGAGATCATGACCTGAGCCAAAGGCAGAGGCTCAACCCACTGAGCCATCCAGGCGCCCCTATAGTGTGTTTTCTTAGAGATACTTATTTTTATTGCCCTTCATAGGTAGGAACTTAATAATCTTTTGAATAGCTAATTAAACTGATATTCAAAAAGATATCTATCTTACAAAGGTGGAACATATAAAATTTTGTATTCGAGAAACATTAAGATTCTATAAAGTTCAAGTCACAAGTTATTTAAGCTTAATTTTATTAGAGAACTCTTGTTCACAAATATATTGTCTTTGTATTTCACAGGCTCCAACTCCAGCCTTTAAAAGTCTGTCTAGGATTATTACACTTTCATTTGAGAAATGAATACTTCTTGACATTATTGTAGATTTTTTTTTAAAACTTTAACTGTATTACCTCCATCTTACACTTATTTCGTGTCTCCTATATTTTCCCTTATTGTTGTTTGTCCTTATTTTTTCCTTCTATGCTTTTCTTTCTTCCTCTTCTTTTTTACTTTTTAATTTACTTTCTCTCTTCTGTTAATTAATATCCTTTCCTGTTTTATGTCTTCTTCTTTTTAGCCTTTGATCATTTTTTAATCTTAATGCCCTTTATTCTTAACCCTCTCAAAAGTTAGCATCAATTTCAGCGGAAGTAATTTTATTTTTATTTTTTACCAGCTTTATTGGAGTATAATCAACAAAATTGGAAGGTATTTAAAGTTCACTGTGTGATGATAAATGTATACTTTTTTTGAGGAGAATATTTAAGCTCTATTCTCATTAAATTTCAATTAAAGAAGTTAATTTTAAAGAGGCTTCTTGTACTTCCCTTACATTTAAAACATTAAAACCAATAGGTTCCAAGTTTCCACTCAGGATCTCTTGATACTAGAGCCTGATGATAATGATTGTGGAAACAGACCAAAGGGTCAGATTTTTTTTCTTTAAACCTGTCCTTTTCATTTACAAAGAAAGAGCAAAAGAAAAAGGACATATCACTGGCCAGAAGAGTCAACAAAAATAAAACCAGAAGATACTCTCTTAAAGAGATTAAGAGAATACTTAATCTCTTTGATTTCAATTTGACAGACAATGGCCTGTCAAAGTATTAATCTGCGTATTGATATCTATAAATTTAAAATAGGCAAGTTTAAGTTTTAAAAAACTGTAGATTTTAGAAATTCATAACTCAGAAATATTTTAAAATAAGTGGTTTGAAATTTGGCTGAAAAATATTGATTTGCTGCTTTTTTTTTTTTTTAGGGTAACTTTGGAGGAAAGGGAGTATTGATCCAAGAAGATATGCACATTGTAAAAATCTGAGAAATATCTTTCTGTCACCACTACATGAGCTTGGTATTCCAACTTAAGAACAGATTTAAAAGTTATAGGGGAGTAGTGATGGCCACTGGATATTAGATTTCATTCTTTAGTATACAAACAATGGAACGAGTGAACACCTGCCAAATATTTTCCCAACTTTTAATAAGTTCCCATGTGTAATAATTTTATTAGCCTTGAAAAAGAAGTATATTTTATATATTCAAATTCATAGCTATAAATTATATTGCAAAACACAGAACAAGAAACCTGCGTTTAAACTCTCATAAGATCTAAACCTTACTTGTAACTATTGGCATACATAGGAAAATAGGAATGAACCCAGGTGCTTTGGCAAAACCAATAAGATACACAAGTGTAGAGAAAAATATGGAACCATCCATATAGTATGACTTAAAAGGAACCTACTGTTCTTCCTTCTCAGCAAGTATCTTTATACCCTTAGGATTGGTATCTCGAAGGAACTTACTAGAATGAAATATGTTATTTGGAGAATATCATATGATAGCACTATGATCCCAACAAATAAATTAACACAGCCATTACAGGACAATTCAGCAAATCTACCATTCCTAATCTTCTTATTTTTAAACCAGGACTTTTTCCAGTCTATGCTACTCTTTCGAGAATGGTATCTCTAAATACATAAAGCAAAATACAAACGAGATTTTAAATAAATAACAAAATAATTACAAAAAATTTTAAATATTGTAGTACATATATATGTAATAGTATGCATATGTATGAACTTATATACTAATATACATATGGATACTAATACATACATATATATGTATTTTATACTGATATATTTATGCCGTGGCTAATAATTTCTGTAATTTTAAAGAGTATCATAAATAATATTTTGAAATATTCATGACATTTCACGACATGAAAATATCTGTGATTTTTACTAGTCACAAAATCAGAGATTGTTTTTGCCCAACTTTCCACAAAAGGAAAATAATGTGTTAATTAAAAGATCAATGAAGATAAAGGTACAACTTTTTGAATTCTAATGGCAAAACGACTTAAAAACCCTACCTTAGAGGTTGGAATTTAGAGCAAGTACCTTGTGAGGAGGCAGGGAGAAAAACATTGATTGTTCTCTTGAGCCATTGGCAATGGGAATGGAATGCTTAATTTGAACTTTGGTTACCAAATAATAGTATAAAGTCAATGGACTCTATGAAGAAATCCACAATGGAAGGAGTGAATATAGGTAGTAAAATGTCATTAATTGATTAATTTATTAATGTAAATATTTTATAACTTTAAACATATGTATACCAATTTACTATGAGGGATAATGAATACTTGATGAATAAAAATATAAGAAATGCATAGATCTTACCTTGAGATAACTTAAAGTCTTGTCACGCTATAAGAACATTCTTAAACTATATCTAGAAGATGCTACACGATAATACTGTGTGGTAACTATGCACATCTATGTATGATTTCACTCTTTCACTACTTTCTGTTAATTAAAATAGACTTTTGTGAAATTACAATTGAAATATTTTTATTTGAAAAATTCTATTCTATAGAATTGGATGCTACCTTTTTTTAAACAATGTAATGATTAAGGGGTATATAAGTGATTTGGTTTATGAAATTCTTCAGAATATTCAGAATTTGATGGAGTTAATTTCAGAACTGCATATTAGGTTAATTTAATATTGTGGGACACTTGGGCATTTCTTGACAAAATGATCGTAACCTATTCATAATTTCAATGGGGGATGCATGTTTTGCTCTCTTATTTCACCTGTATGTATTTCCAAAGAATCTTTATGAGCTGAAGCTTTATCTACCAAATGTCACTTTCAGTTTAATTGAAGGAATAAAAGCACCTAAAGTTTCAATAGAAATCAATTAAATAAGACAAAACAAAGGTCAAATTCATATTTAAACATATGCTATTTATTGGGTATGAGAAACCAGTATCGTTTTCACCTAGTAGTTCTACTCGATAGGTTATTTAAAAAAAAAAATCAGAGAGGGCGTATCTAACATGGTTTTCAAACTCTGCACTATTTGTATATAGTGGAAAATATATCACTAGTTATCAGTGTACAAGCAACATAGATATTCACTGACTTGGGATTGTATTAGAAATGATCATACATTTATAATTATTAAAATTATATTCAAAGTTAATGACATGAAGAAACTTTAATGTTCAAACAAAAACCACTATTTGTACCTCTCTCTCCTACTCCCTTTTTCTCTGTCCCATTTTTCTTTTTTTTCCAAATACATGCATATACAAACACAAATGTCTTGAAACAAAGAAATAAAAATAAATAGTAGTTATGATTGTCAGGAGTACAATGATTATGATCTTTTTGTTGTGGGTTTTTCCACAGTATATATAATTTCATTATAAAATGGTAGTTTTAAGTGACAAAATAGCTTAAATTTAAAAATAGATTTTACTTTACTGATAACTTTGCTTAGAAGAATATCCATACCTTCAAGTGATAGCAGATGAGCCTGAGTTTAGGACGCTCTTGTCAACTGTGTCAATATGAATAAAAACCTAAAGAATGAAAAAGGATAATGTCTATGTATAATAATTATTTAAATGCTTTAAAGAAGTAAAAATTAAATTAATAAATCTATTAATAATAGATGTTTTTTGTCAAATATGTAATATTTTCCCTTTCCTTTTGCTGTTTCCGTTTCATCAAAATTATCTAGAATAAGAATACTAGATAAACAAGTGATCTTTTCCTTGGCAACTAGCCTTCCTCTAAAAATGTAACTTAAGTCCTGAAAAGAACCTGAACTGATATTTCTTATTGTATTATTTTGAAAAATAAATACTTCTCCAAATAGTTGTAGTAGTAGATGTTTTACTTTATAGAACATTTTTTAAATGTTTAAGATCTTAAATAATACCTGACCAGAAGTTGGCTTTTTTATAATTATTCCTTTGAACCTATGGATTTGATGAATCTCCTTTTCTTTAAAGCAATTACACCAACTTAAGCTTTTTATTTTATATTACATTTTTCTGTTCCTAAGATGTACTTAAAATGCTTTTCCTTGAATAGTGTCATGTAACTAAGTGCAAGGCATCATTATTAAATGACACTTTAAAATATACCTTAGCACTATAAAGAAACAGAAATCATATTATTTGCCCAGGAATTTGCCAGTGTTTTTTTGTTTTTTTTGTTTTACTTCAAAGACATTTCACCTGTTTGTATGCCCTGCCACCCCTACTCACCATTTGATGTAGTTAATGGCAAATTTCTATCAGCAATTGACTTGGGAAAGCAAGTCTCAAATTTTTATATATAAATGATTTGATGCATTATTTTAGTAACAGACTCTAGCGATAATTTATTGTTTAGAATTACAATTTCACTTTCAACTCTCAGGATATGATTGACGTTATACAGATGACAAAGATACATAAAGTATTTAGAGATTGAAAGTAAAATTGTATCAGTAAAGTGTGAAAAAGTTAAGGTTAACTAAGTCGTTTCAGGAATCAGCCAAGTAAATTCATTCATAAAATTACTTGAATATTTAAAAAAATTTAAATGGCAAAATTCATAGTTCTTCTATAACACGTCTTTTGAAAATGCAAATCTCTTCCAGTGTAATAAATATATCAAGAGACAATTTGGGTGTAGGAGTGTTTTGCGTTTGCTTATACAAGACTCCTCCCTCCTCCAACCACTGGCAAACTTGAACACAGATAGCTACAGCCATCAGAACTAAGCAGGGTGGGAATATGCAACACACACACACACACACACACACACACACACACACACACACACAGGAAAATACCAGCCACTTCAGGTCACTATATGTGTCATGGGACACTCCGAATTACCTCTGGTGTTAACAACTGTCAATAAGATTCCAGATAATTCTCCTTCCATTACACAGTAACTCGCAAGCTGCAGTCTTTCTGACATACACTTCCTAAACACACTCAGGTCTTTTTCTGGGTAAAGCGCTATCTTTATTGTATTTTTAGCCACTGAATATGTGTATAGCTGTGTTAGGTGTAGTATCAATAGCTGTCAGCAGGAGACCACCAGGAACTACACACATACGGTTGAGTCAGTTTGTTTTTTCCCTTGTCTCAGTGAAGGAGAACACACTCTGTGGGGAGTCATGGTACTCTCAGTAAAAGAGTGTTAGGAATAGACTTATTTTAAAATTAGGGCTTGTGATTTTAGTGACTGTTTACAGAAGCGGGGTTTTTCTCTGGATTAGAAGCAGAAGCAGTTCTGTGTGTGGGCATTTTAAGAAATACAAAAGAAGAGGAAACCCTAAACTGGAGTTTAGCTCTAACTGTAAGAAACAGCAGTTACACATATAGGTCAGAGTAAGAGGATGTTTGGTCCTTTTTGCGGACTGGATAAGGTTTAAGTTTTGTTTTTGTTCAACGTGATTACAGAGTGGCCTGATTTTGGTCCTGATTCATCCTATTCATCTAATACTGATGGTCTGTGAGATTGTCCATGTTTTAACAGGAGAACATCAGGCCTACAGTGCCAGGCGAGCTGGTAGCCATGCCAAGTCCTATCTGATCGTACGTACCAGGTCAGCTCCTGATTTCTGGGGCTCTGTTTCTCTTTCTTGGATGTACTCTACTTTGAACTAAATACTAATACAAGTTACACCAAAATTTAGGCTTAGAAAAAAGTGCAATTTCTTTATTTCCTCTCCTAGCTTTAGTTGAGGAAATGTGTTAGTTTATTTGCAGGATATTTCAGCAATGTTATCAATTGAAATGTTTTGTTAAAATATTATTGTTATAAGGGATTCTTTGTTATCTCACTGTATAGATTTTTGATTACTACATTTATCAGAACTTACAAAAATAGATTTTTAGTAAACTATGGATATATCTTAATAAATCCTAAACAAATATTTAGGAAATATTTGTACAACATATATAGGTATTAGTTTCATAAGAACTAGGTGCCCATTAAAAGAAGTGTTTGCAAATAAATATGTATACAGTGGTTGAAATCTCTCTTTAATCAGTATGTGACTGTACATAGTAGATTTATGTGGATTTTTGTTTGCATTATAGCATTCCCAAGGGAACAACTTTTGCCTACTTAAAAACCTACTTTAAAACCTTCAATTATTTTCATACACATAAAATTCAGCATATCAAAACTAGACAGTGTTCTGATTATGTGACATCTATCTGAACGATTTTTACCCTACCTATTAGGTTATTCATGACAGTAATGGGGGTGTCATCCCCAATGATTCCTTCACCTTCATTTCCCAAAGGCCAGTATATGACAATGTCATGTCAATTCTACCAAGTGAATATTTCTTGGATTCATTCATTCTTCTCCCATCCTGTTGCCAACATCCTAGTCCAAAATAATGTTATCTTTCTCTCAGGCTACTCAGTGCAGTAGCTATCTAAGTGCAGTTTTCACATCTAATTCTGTTTTATTTCTGATCTGTTGTCTATAAAGCATCATAGTGATATTTCAAATCACAAATCTTGTAATAAGTGATATAATAAACTCTGTTCAAAGTACTAATGAAGCATGAAGGAAAGGATGACTAACTTTGTTGGATGAAGTTGATTATAAAATCAAATATTTTTAGTTGATTCTTAAAGAATGAGTAGGAGTCCAAAAGGTAGGTCAATGGTGATGGAAAAGGGTAGTAAAGAGAAGATTTCAGGTGTAATAGCAGCACATGGATGTAATATTGAGAGATACGGGCATGCTAGAGTAAACAGTTGTTGGTTAGAAATCCTGAAGCCTAAGGCACATTTGGAGAAAAGATTAAAAAAATGAAACTAGAAACTTTAGAAGTTCAAGATCAGAAAAGTTCCTGTACGCTATGCTATGGAGGTTCAACTCTTCTTTATATTAAATTGGGATCCAGTGGAGATTTTTAAAGACCAAGTAATATTATTACATTTTTGTTTAGGGGAAACATGACTCTGAAAGCAGAGAAAGAACACATGAAAGGAGATGAATTTAGAAGAAAATGTTTGGTTGGAAAGACATTACAGTATTCTACTGAGGTGAGGAACCTGATATAAAGCAGCTCTAGTTGCCTTGGAAAGAAGTATCCTTTGGAATAATATAGAGGAGATGGACTTGGAAAAATGTGGTAAAGACTGAATGTATAGGAAGATATAGAATGACAATTGGTTAAGAAGTCTAAATGGACTCCACTTTTCTGGTTTGGAGAGTGTAGATGAAAAATGGTAGCACTGGCCGAAATAAAGTACAAAATTACTAATATGCCAGCTGATCAGTGTAACACAGGTCTTAAGTCCCATCTTAAATATATCAAGTCCCTGGGATTCATTCCAAAATATAGGCTCAGAAAAAATAAATGTAGATTCAGGGTGCCTGGATGGCTCACCTTCCAACATCCTCCACCCTATTCACAGCCAGAATAGGATGGGGATTAAGAGATACATTAGTTAGAAAAAATAAAGAACACCCTGTTTACTGCATGTTGTGTTAAATTTGGCTGCTACATACATACACCTATTTCTTTAATATTTTTTTCTGACTACTTTCCTACTTCCTCCTGTTCCTCTCAGATCTTTGTCTTTTCTATGTTTAGTCTTTAAGTCTATAAGTGATTCCAGAATACCTTTAGATATTGTTTAATCCTGATGGCAAAACCTGTGAATGAATGATTTGCTAGTATCAATATACTAAAAACTGAATCACAAAACTGTTTTCCTTTTTAAGAAAGTCATAGCAAGTTAACAATTATCTCAACATATTTTATCAACTAGGTATAGATCTAGAAATTATCACACAAAAGCCTCAAACCAAAACTCCTTTGAAGGGAATGCTTTTTTTTTTTTTTAATGATTCCATTTATTTATTTATTTATTTATTTAATGTAGGCTTCATGCCCAGTGTGGAGCTCAGTGCAGAGCTTGAACCCAAGACTCTAATATCAAGACCTGAGCTGAGATCGAGCCCAACCCTTAACCGACTGAGCCACACAGGTGCCTCTAGAATTTTATTTATTTTTTTAATTATTTTTTTAATTTTTTATTAACATATAATGTATTATTAGCTCCAGGGGTACAGGTCTGTGAATCGCCAGGTTTACACATTTCACAGCACTCACCATAGCACATACCCTCCCCAATGTCCAAAACCCAACCACCCTCTTCCTTCCTCCTCCCTCCCAGCAACCCTCCCTTTGTTTTGTGAGATTAAGAGTCTCTTATGGTTTGTCTCCCTCCTGATCCCATCTTGTTTCATTTTTTTCCTTCCCTACCCTCTAAAGCCCCCACGTTACCTCTCAAATTCTTCATATCAGGGAGATCATATGATAATTGTCTTTCTCTGATTGACTTATTTTGCTCAGCATAATACCCTCTAGTTCCATCTACGTCATTGCAAAAGGCAAGATTTCATTTCTTTTTATGGCTGCATAGTATTCCATTGTATATATGTATATGAATACTTCTTTATCTATTCATCTGCTGATGGACATCTAGGTTCTTTCCCTAGTTTGGCTTGTGGACATTGCTGCTCTAAGCATCTGGGTGCACATGCCCCATCAGATCACTACATTTGTATCTTTAGGATAAATACCCAGTAGTGTGATTGCTGGATTGTAGGGTAGCTCTATTTTCAACTTTTTGAGGAACCCTGATGCTCCTTTCCAGAGTGGTTGCACCAGCTTGTATTCTACCAACAGTTTAGGAGGGTTTCACTTTCTCTGCTTCCTCACCAGCATCTGTCATTTCCTGACTTGTTAATTTTAGCCATTCTGACTGGCATGAGGTGGTATCTCATTGTGGTTTTGATTTGTATTTCCCTGAGGCTGAGTCATGTGGAGCACTTTTTTATGTGTCTGTTGGCCTTCTGGATGTCTTCTTTGCAGAAATGTCTGTTCATGTCCTCCCCCCATTTCTTGATTGGATTATTTGTTCTTTGGGTGTTGAGTTTAATAAGTTCTTTATAGATTTTGGATACTAGCCCTTTATCTGATATGTCATTTGCGAATATCTTCTCCCATTCTGTCAGTTGTCTTGGTTTTGTTGACTGTTTTCTTTGCTGTGCTAAAGCATTTGATCTTGATGAAGTTCTAATAGTTCATTTTTGCCCTTGCATCCCTTGCCTTTGGCAATGTTTCTAGGAAGAAGTTGCTGCGGCTGAGGTCGAAGAAGTTGCTGCCTGTGTTCTCCTCAAGGATTTTGATGGATTCCTTTCTCACATTGGGGTTATTCATTCATTTTGAGTCTATTCTTGTGTGTGGTGTAAGGAAATGGTCCATTTTCATTTTTCTGCATGTGATTGTCCAATTTTCCATAACACCATTTATTGAAGAGACTGTCCTTTTTCCATTAGACATTCTTTCCTTCTTTGTCAAAGATTAGTTAACCATAGAGTTGAGGGTCTATTTCTGGGCTTTCTATTCTGTTCCACTGATCTATGTGTCTGTTTTTGTGCCAGTACCATACTGTCTTGATGATGATAGCTTTGTAATAGAGCTTGAAGTCTGGAAGTGTGATGCCACCAATTTTGGCTTTTTTTTTTTTTTTCCCAATAGCCCTCTGGCTATTCAAGGCCTTTTCTGGTTCCATATAAATTTTAAGATCATTTGTTCAATTTCTTTGAAAAAAATGGATGATATTTTTGATAGGGATTGCATTAAATGTGTAGATTGCTTTAGGTAGCATAGACATTTTCATAATATTTGTTCTTTCAATCCATGAGCATGGAACATTTTTCCATTTCTTTGTGTCTTCCTCAATTTATTTCGTGAGTAAGTTATAGTTTTCTGAGTATAGATTCTTTGCCTGTTTGGTTATGTTTATTCTTAGGTATCTTATGGTTTTGGGTGCAGTTGTAAATGGGATTGACTCCAGGGTAAGTAAGCTTCTCTGGATCATTTTATGTGGCTTTTGTTCCCTGAAGGCTCTCTGCATTGCTTTAGAGGGTGAAGATGAAAATGACAGCCTCCCAAGCTCCAGTCCCAAAGCTCAGGGCTCCACTCCTCAATGTGCCCTCAGGGAAATGAAGTCCATCACTCCTGTTTCCTAGGTCTCTGTATGCATTTCATGCTCACCCAGCTGGTGACTGAACATTTCTATCTCAGACACACAACCTTTTTTCGAGTCTCTAAGCCCTGCAAACTCCTGTGATGTGCACTGCAATGCTCTTCCTGGGGGTGTGGGGATGTGGGGGGTAGTCTTGTGATTGTTTTGTCATTTGCTGGCTTCCTGCTTGGAAAGTGGTCATCTGACTATGTTGTGGTTCATGGTACACATGGTTCATGAGCTAAGAGCCCACTTCTGGGCTTGCTGATTATAGTGACTTCCATGCTCTGATGCCTGGGAATTCTGTTACATTCAGGCACCCCTGGTCTTCCTGTGACCTAGTGATCCTGAGACCACACTGTCCCACGTAGGATTCTTCCCCACACTACCATCTTAGTGCCTTTCAGGCAGGGACACCCCTCACTGGAACAGATTAAAATTCTGACTTTGTGTTTAGTTGCTGTATCACTTTCCAGTGCTGGCTGGCAGAAGCTCCCTCCCCTTGTAGTTTATCTTTCCATATACCCCCTAGGATTCACTTCTCTGCACCTTCTATCTTGCAGAAAGTGGTCACTTTTCTATTTGTAGAGTTGCAGCAATTCTTTTCTTAGAACTCTGGTTGAGTTTGCTGGTGTTCAGAATGATTTGATAGCCACCTAGCTGAATTGCTGGGACCAGAGGAAACTAAGGTTTCTTACTCCTCCACCATCTTGGACTATCTCCCCCACCCTTTTACTTTTTAATACTATATCTTTATACTTCAAATGAGTTTTTTACAAACAATTTATAGTTGGATATTACATTTTTTTAAAAGATTTAATTTATTTTGAGAGTGAGAGAGTGCAGTAGGGGGAGTCAGAAGCAGAGGGACAGAGACTCTCAAGCAGAATTTATTCTGAGCATGGAGCCTGATGTGGACTCAGTCTTACAACCCTAAGATCATGACTTGAACCAAAACCAAGAGTCGGGCACTAACTGACTGTGTGGCCCAGACACTTCAGGTCTTACATGTTTATCCAAAATGAGTCTCTGACTTTTAATTGGGATATTTAGACCATTTGGCTTGGTATGAATATTGATACTGATAAGCTTAAATATATAATTGTGAGTTTTTTTCATTGGCTTCATCTCTTCTTTTTACCTTTCTCCCTTTTGTTCTCTTTGTGATTGAATACTGTTTATGATGGCTTATATCCCCAGTAACTACTTGTTATATTGTCTTAGTGGTTGCTTTGGGGTTTGTACAATGATAACTCACAATCTACCTGTAAGTAGTATTATACTACTTCATGTATCATATTACAACCTTACAATAGTATACTTCCATTTCTTCCTCCCATTCATTCCACCACTGTTTTCACACAGTTTACTTTTACTTATGTTATAAAGCCCAGAATACATTGCTATTAAAAATCAATTAAATTTTAAATAGCAAGGAGAAAAGTACTTTCATTTACCTATATAAACCATTTCTGGTGTTCTATTAGTTGTATAGATACAGAATAACCTCTATTATCATTTCCTTCTAAGAAATTTTCATTTGTTTCTTGTTTAAATGTTATCATTTTAGCAAGGTTAAATGAAGATCTTTTGACAATTATTTTTTTCTTTTGCATGTTTGAAAATTTCCTGGATTGGCTCAATAGTAGTATAGAGATGACAAAGGAATGAGACAATGAACTTGAATATAGAATAATATATATTATCCACTGTGGAAAATAGAAAGCAAAATGATTAAAAAAAAAAAAAAGATGAACAGAGTCTCAGAGACCTGTGGGAGAATATCAAAAGGTCCAATATACTTTTAATTGTAGTAGCAGAGAAGAAAAAGTTTGAGACTGAACAATTCTTTGAAGGAATAATGTCAGAAAACTTACTAAATTTGATGAAACAAACTTATAGATTGAAATATCTCAGTAAGCACCAAGGAGATGCATTCAAAGAAATCCACATCTAGGCACTTCACAACTAAACTATTGAAAAACAGGTGGCCATAGACTGAGTGCACATGAGTAAAGGAGAGCAAGTTGATGAAAAAGTCTGCTCTCCCCCCTCACTGATGTCTTTTTAGAGGTCAGTTTGTCAAAACACAGCAATTACCAGAGACTTTCTTTAGGCTTTGTGCCTGAACAACTTTAAAAAATTTCTAGACATGTTTGTGGGGTTTTTTTTGTTGTTGTTGTTAAAATAAGCTCTCTTCACCCCTAGAGTGCATCCAAACATCTTTGTCTTTCAGAAAGAGCTGGTCATCTAGGGAAATCCAACATGAAGCAGGTACAGGGAAAGAAAAATTCAGCTTTGGTAATTTTCAAGCAATTCTGAAGACAGGAAAAGAAAACAAGACAAAAACAAGTTTGTCAATTTCCCAAGAATGCCTTCCATCTTGAAAGTTTGGTTTTATTCAACAAAGATACAACCAAGCTATTGTAAGTTTCTGAAATATTTTTAATTCCTTCTCATCTATAAAGAAGAGTTTAAGAATTACAGTCAAAAGCATGTCGAGGAATTGAAACATAGATATGAGAGTCTATAGTGTGACTGACAGCAAGATGCAAGTCCATCTCTGTATTTTGCTAGTCCACTACCATGGCACTTTTAAGAAATTCATACATATCATGTATAAACAACAACTCATTTGTCAAAAACAACAAGCTCTTAAAAATCCAAGAGAAAAAATAGTTGATCTATCCAAGCAAGAGTTAATCAAAATATAACATTCAGAAAAAAATAAATAAAACTTGAACAGTTTTCAAGGGTTTCACTAAGAACAAAACCAGTGAAATCTCTTGAGGTTATCAGGGGTATTATATCATAAGGAAACTTATTACAAAACCTCTTTAGACAAGGGAGGGAAGATTATTAATAAAACCATACTCATAGGTGAGGTTTCTTGTAGTGGAAAAATTTGACAGGATTATTTGTGTTGCAGCTTCCTGATATTGCTGCTGGTTTCTATTCCACTTGAGTGGCAAATAACTGGAAGGTAGACAGAGACACCTTTGACTTGATAAGAATGTGTGTTTCAGGAACCTCAAACATTCATAGAAGGGAATGTTTATCAAATGCAAAAGGACACTTTGTTGTTTATTTTTCTTAGGTTTAAGAAAGCCATTTGAAAATAAAAGAAAGAAGGAAAACAACTGCAAAATTATTGGGGATTTGTTTGAGTCAACTGAATTACAGTGATAATAAGGATATTGAAAAGGGATTTTGTTTGTTTGTTTGTTTAATCTTTAAAATGTAGTGGCTCCTGGGTGGCTCAGTCAGTTAAGCTTCTGCCTTTGGCTTGGGTTATGAACCCAGCATCCCAGGATAGAGCCCTGCTTTGGGCTCCTTGCTCAGCAGGAAGCTTACTTTCTTCTCTCCCTCTGCCTGCTGCTTCCCCTGCTTTTGCTCTCTCTTTGTCAAGTAAATAAAATCTTTAAAAAAATTTTAAAACATATATTGTTTAAACATCTTTTTTTTCTTTACCCGTCTACTGTTTGGTCTTCCATTTTATTTATCCCATTCAACCTTTACAGCTTTCTTCTTAACTCCTCCAAACTAGGCACTATTCATTATTGCTAGAAAAAATAATGATATTGCTTAAATTATGTACAAGTACATGCCACATAATTTTAATTAGGTTCTGATTGCTACTCATCACTTTCTTTACTGTTTGCTGCTTTCATTTTTTTCAGAAATATTTTATTCAAATTAGCTAAAAACCATATTATAAACTTATTTTTTCATATTCTTATTATTTCAAGAAATTCCTATTGAATGCCTTCAATTCCTTTTCTCAGTATTCCTAAAAGCCCTTATATTTTTTAACCTTTCTATTCTGTTGTCAGTTTGCTGCCCTGTAAATTTATGTTTTTTCACTTTATTTTCTTTTATCTCACAACTTTTCCCTGGTGGTCTAAGTCATTCTTGACATTTTGACTCTCACTACTTTCTAAATTTTTCCTAAATATCAAGCTCTGACCAATTCTCTCATTTGAGAAATATCTTTAAAAAAACTCTTGGCTAGATATTTACAACTATAAGTTTTTCTAGCTTTTCAAATTCAACATTTTTGAACTTAAACTTATTGTACATTGTGATATATCCTCCTAATTACCCTAATTATGTGAGTAGCATCATCAGATCTACCCAACCTAGAAAGTTGAAATCTATCTGATCTAATTACTCCTTTCAACAATATTATGTTGAATTAATCTTTTCAATCTCAAACTTCTTGTATGTATTTCTTCTTAGGCTTTCATGCTCAACATTTTAATTTAACTATTGTTGGCCCATTCTTAGACTGTTGTAATGATCTCAATGCAAATTTACCAACCTTAGATATATGTTATGCAGAAATGTATGATTAATTTTTTTAAGGCCCAGTCTTGTTAAAATCATTCCCTACTTTGAATCCATAATGATTTCCCATGTAAACTAAATTCTCAATTTCTCTGCTGGAATTTGAATTATTTTGAAATTTTTCCCCAGACTTTAGCACATAATGTTGGTTGCCTACCCTACAGCTATCTTTTCACTCTCCTACCTATATCCCCATTCTTGTTTAACAGAGCCTCCTGTTTCTACTGCTTCCCCAAAGACACCAGGAAAATTCTGATTAGTTTAAGTCAGGAAGTTTGTACTATTCTCTTTACCAGCGCTTTGTTTATGATGAAACTTGTGAACAAATCCTACTTCAAAAGGGAAATTCTACTAATATTGTTAGACATTTTTTTGCTAATAAAAAAGTCACATGAAGAAAATCAATCTGCTAGATGTTGTCATGTTTGATTATGACAGTGTGTGTAGCCATTTTACAACTGAGTGAGGGAGGGAGTTTGCCTGAGGAAACCCAGCCCACTGAGGTTGGCTGAAAGTTGAAAAATAATCTCAAGAATCAAAATTATTGGGAAAACTGAGTTGGCAAAAATTATCCTTGAGACTGCCCTACCTGTAAACTTCTTGTCATATAAAGTATTTTTTTTAATTCAATTGGGTTTTCTATTACCTATAAATGAAAGGTATACAGTATACTGACAGACTTTTCCTGTACCACAATGTTACTCAAAAAGTAGAAATGCTTGGGTTTATGTTAGATCTGCTTGACTTACAAGCTATTCAACTTTGGACAGATTCTTTAACTTCTCAGTATCTCATTTTTTCTTCTGAAAACTTGGGATAATAACTTATCTACTCTTTGGGCCTTATGGGGCTAAATAAATTAATACCAGTAATGCACTTAGAACAGTTTGTGACCCAATCTAAATGCTCAATAAGTGCTAATTATTGTTGTTCTTTTATTTTTATTTATATTCTCCCCTCATGCTGCTTTTTGCTTATGACTGTAAGATAACCTGGCTATAAAAGAGCAAAATCCCAGAGCTCAGTGAATTAACAAAAAAAAGTTTCTTTTCTACTCATGCACATTCCTAGGATTGCCATGTGGTCCATCTCCATCTTGTAGGTTAGGCATTGCTATGGAGAATGAGATATTTTTTTTTCTTTACAAATAAGGTGACATTTACACGTTCCAGGCATTATGACTTAGTATCTTTGGATGACCACTATTCAGCTAACTGCAAACATGCTAAAGATATTTTGGCACTAGAAAATATGGCACATTCAAAGAATTCAAAACTAAGTGGGGCTGGAGCACAGAGAGCAAAGGAAAGAGAGTGGGAAGATAAACTACAAAGAAAGGAAGAGTCAGATTAATAGAATTTTGTGGGACACGGTAGAGAATACCAATTCAAGCTGAACAAAATTCCCATATTGTATTCCTTCTCTTTTATATATAATGTAGGTTAGAACCTCATTTTATGATGGTGTGGAAACTGAGATCTCTCTTCTTGATATAGCCAGCTGTGAAAAATGTCACTAACCAACAGTCTCCAGCTGCTGTATCTTTGGGATCTACCATAGCATTCACTTTGAGGCCACACTTACCCTATCTCTCTTTAATGGTTCAAAGACTTTTTTTCCCCCAATAAATCTTTTGTACTTCTGATACCGTACTGTTTGCTGCCAGACCTGATCGGGTACAGTTGATACCTGGAGTCATCCAAGAAGATAGGTGTTAAAATGGGTTCCACCTGGCAAGGAAGATGATATCCTAAGTGGTATGTGGGATATGAATTCTCCTTGAAACAAGGTGGTAGACCATTTGCTGAAGATTTCACTGGTGGTTATGTGAGAAAATATCCTGGTGAGGGGAATTAATTTGCAATGCAATGATTCAGGTATTTGAAAGGTACTGGAGAGCAATATATAAAAGTTAGGTATAACTTACTGGTTATTGCTAAGTTGCATTCATTCTCCTGATGGAGGAATAACACTATCTTAACAGGAAATAAAATCAGAATTATTTCATTTAATTTTTCTTTCCTATAAAAATAAGTACTGTTAACATGTTTCAAATCATTGATATCAGTTAATTGGCCAAGTTAGTGGAAATTCTTTCTAGTACTTACACTGTTATGCTAGGCAATGGTTTTCAAATTTTCTTGTCACCAGAGTTTCCTGAAACCTTATTTAAAATGCACAAAGCTCAGCAATATCTTTTGATTGAACAGGTTCAGGGGTAAGTCAGCATTTAAACAGGCATTCCAGAGTACAGGCTTTCCAAAAAGCCTTAAAGAAAGTATATTTAGATTTGGAATTAAATGCCATACTCAACAATGTGTCAGAATATAAATAATATTCATTTCAAGGTTGTTTTATGTGAAATTTGGAAATCTGATGTTCTCATCTACTTTTAAATTTTTATTTATTTTTACTTTCTTATTTAAATTCAATTAGCCAATACATAGTACATCATTAGATTCAGATGTAGTGTTCAACAATTCATCAGTTGCGTATAACACCCAGTGCTCATTATCTCTTAGAATAATACAATTAGAGTAATTAGGGTTTGGAAGGACAGTCCAAGTCTTAAGTAATACTCTCAAATGTTCATACATTTGTTCTGATCTAATGAAGCTTAAAAGAGTTGTTAACTGCTGCCCTAATTTATGATATATTTAGTAAAAATCAAATTAACTTTATCTCTCTTAGTCTTTTGGTAAGTTGCCTGTCTACACAGCTCACTTGGAGACCTCACCAGCCATAAACAAACAAGACATGTAATAACTTCATTTTTGAGGAGTGCAAAATAGTCATCTCAAGAGACCAGATTAATCTTCCTATACTACTACTAGTATCCTGCCAGAAAAGGTGAACCCAAAGCTAATTATGACATTCCAAACTGAATACTTTTGTCAATTAAATGTGTATTATTTTAAATAAAATAAAGAGGGATTGTTTTAGGAGATTATTTTGCTTAATAGACCACAATTCCTAAATGTAGCTACTAAATCAGAATTGTCCATATTGGGAATCTATAAGGACAAGCAGAATAAAAAGCTGTAGTGGATTTTTTTAAAGATTTTATTTATTTATTTGACAGAGAGAGAGAGAGATCACAAGTAGGCAGAGAGGGAGGGGGAAGCAGGCTCCCCTCTGAACAGAGAGCCCGATGCGTGCTCGACCCCAGGACTCTGAGATCATGACCTGAGCTGAAGGCAGAGGCTTAACCCACTGAGCCACCCAGGCACCCCTGTAGTGGATTTTTGTAACTTTTTATAGTTTCTCATATTTGCTTGGTTCAATTATAAAAACCTCAAACATCACTGCATTACACCATGCACACTACCATCTTCCCTCAACAGGATGATCAAAAAAAATCTCAGCTCTTCTGTTTTTACTCTTATTTGCTTCCAGTTTGTTTTCTAAACTGGATATACTGATCTTTTAAAATGCTGATTATGTCACTCCTACTTCTTATTGTTTTCAGGATAAAATTTATATTTTCTACCAGTCATGACTTTGCTCTTAACTCTCTAGCAAATTTTAATGTGCATTTTCCCCATAGCATTCTAAGCTTCAGCATACAAAACAATTCTGTATTTCTATATCCTAAGCCCCTTACCTCTTAGACACTGAGCATGTTCTTTTCCCCAGCTGAAACACACTACCTTTCTCCACTTCTCACCCTCCAAACCTCTTTCATCTAATTTTTAAATGCTGAGTAGCACCTTAAGCACCACATCTTCTGAAAGGTCCTCCCAAGATTGTGACCTTCCTATGTGCTTTTTTTTTTTTAAGATTTTATTTATTTATTTGATAGACAGAGATCACAAGGAGGCAGAGAGGCAGAGAGAGAGAGAGGAGGAAGCAGGCTGTCCGCAGAGCAGAGAGCCCAATGCGGGGCTCGATCCCACGACTCTGGGATCATGACCCGAGCCGAAGGCAGTGGCTTTAACCCACTGAGCCACCCAGGCACCCCTTACTATGTGCTTTTAAATGCCATCTCCTATTCCAACCATAGCATTTATATCATTGTAATTTCTTATTTACTTAAATGTCTTTACTATTATATAGACTATTTGCTAGAGTGGGCAAAGTTTTGGCTTTCATCACTGTATTCCCAGAGACTAGGAAAGGACATAGGTGTAGTTTCTATTAGTAAAGAACATGCACTAGTAGCTGCGACTGTGGCAATTTGAATTAGCTGCGATTCCTGGAGTAGCTAGGAGGATTTAATTTAGACAATTCTGACTTACAGTATCTTGAGAGACATTATTGTTCTCAAAAAGCCTGAAAGCATAGCAGAGGCCAGCCATATAGTATCTCCAACCAATCGTCAGGAGAACTTTTAAAAGAGAGTTGGATCCCAGAAATATATTTATTCATCGACCTAAACCTATCTGGGTCTTCCCCCTCCAAACAACAGATTTAGAACCTGTCACTAACCACCCATAAGCACTGAAGAATTTGAACTTATTAAATACCTCTGTGTCAGGGTGACAGTTTTATCATCCTTAATGTTCAACATGCATACCTCAGATCTGCAGAGTTTTTAGCTGCTCAAAAATAATTTGAACTGTATTTTCAAGTTTTCTTTTGACAGGAGATATTTTCATTCATATGTAATTTATAACAGCTCATCCTATTTCCCACGTTCAATAGTGCGTCTCTACTCTCATTCAGGGAACATCAATTATGTCTGTTGAATTGAGAAAAGCTAAATCTATTCATTGAAAATCTTCCTTTATCCTTTATTCTGTATTTGCTAATTTGATTAATATACATCTTTTTGTGGGAAAGCACATGTTCAGTAGTCCGCACTTTTTCCTACAGGAGAAGAAAGGATAGCACACAAACGGATGGCATACTCACCGGAGAGTTTAAGGAGAGTTTCCTAAGGACACTATTGACAAACCTGTAGGCGGAATAAGGAGGCTCATGGGGTTAGCCACAGCATGATTTAAGCATGAAGCATGAAGGGGCAAGATGGTGGAGTGGTCACCAGAGACATGAGCGGGTGACCTGCAAGGGCTTAAATTTGGGCGTAGGGATCTGCAACTCTGAGCATCCAATAGGAAGGGAACCAGGGAAAACCAGTACCTGATCTCTCCTCTCTTGTCTTTTGATCTCCTCTGGGGCTTCTCATATGTAAAGCAAAGAAGCATCTTTTATCAATCCTGTAAAGTAGCAAAATGAACTCTTCAGATGATGGTGAGATTGCATAGGAAGAGTATCTCATGCAAAAGCTTTCAACTAAAGAGTTTTATGGCCAGGGAATTAGAATTATTTCTGTATGGACACATAAACACACACACACTCGCACACACATTTCTGCAAGGTCATACTAATACATACATATATGTTTAACTTTATTAGATATGTAATAATTGTGTGTATATACCCAGTATAATTTTGGCCTACAAAATCAAATACTTTTGGCTTATCCAATAAAAATTTCATATAAAAGAGTATAACTAAAAATGTCAAGTTATCTCTAGAACACACTTTATAATATCTTCACTTCCATTTTATATTACATTCTCATTAAAGATCCTTTTTCTATGAAAACCTTTTGAAAATTATTCTTAAGTACTTCAGATTAAAGATAAATTGTGTTAAATATATATATATATATATATATATATATTCTCCAATTTTTTACCCTGATTCCCAAACTGGCTGAATTGGCTATTATTTAGTTTAATGTATTTTATGAATGTGGAAATGCATATGGTTATGAATCACTTCTTCTCTGATAACTTGCTCAGTAAGAGAAGGAAAATAAGGCTTTCTTTCTTAAAGTCTTGGAGCTGAATGTCAGCTTGCTCCTATTGACAAATGTGCTACTGAAGGAGTCCCTTTTTATCTTATTGACATGGATTACATCATAGACCAGAGAACTGGAAGCCTGACATCGAGCAATGTAAGCTGTGTCTATACTGTTCCAAGAGAAGTTTTTGGAAAACAAATATTTCTTGCAAACTGTCTGACTTGTCTACATAGATTATATGGTTATGAAAAGAAATTTACTATTTTTCCCTCTATTAAATTCATTGTTATTGTTGGAATGTGCAAACACAGCTGTCATCTACTTTCTTTTTCTTTGGAAAAAACCTTTCCTGGCCTGTTATATTTGGGTGAGAATGTATGGGTTGGTCCCTAAATCTGATCTGGTAGATCAATCCTAATCTCTTTTCTTTTACATATCTTCCTGTAAAAGTGGAAAAAAATAACTGTTTTTTAAAATTTTGTTAAATTTCTACACATGTGGTAGATGATACATCTTATATTTAAATTTCAACTCATTTGAACCAATAAGTATTGATTATACACTATGAAATAAATACAATAATGAAAACATTTCACCAAAATAAGAAAAAAAATACTGATTCTACATGGAAATCCAATTGAAAGTATTAATTTAGCATCCTCCATTACTTCTTGGGAACCAAGTTCATCCTTTCAATTGAATTCCCACACAGAATCAGGACTAGAAATTAGGTACATATGTGTGCTGAGGTCAGCTCTTTTCATTTGCTCAACAAATATTTATTGAGTGGCCTCTATGTGTCAGGTATTTTTGCTTGTGCTGGAAAAGTTAATAATGACACCTTACTGAGTCATTCATTAGTCCAGAGCAGTAATCCTTTGACTCTTCAGTAATTTTCTATTATCATTTCCCACATGAAAGAACTTGATTTAAAATAGCTATTCACTAAAAAGACAATAGTGCAATAATAATTCAATGTTTTCTTTCCAATCAATATCTATCTCCAAAGAATTCACCCGAGGTTAAGGTCTTGGCCGGGCATTGGTTTTAGACCTGGAGATTTTCACTAGAGGCTTTATTTCTTCCTTTCTTTCTTTCTTTCTTTTTCTTTTTTAGAATTTTATTTACTTATTTGACCGAGAGAGAGATCACAAGTAGGCAGAGAGGCAGGCAGAGAAGACTGGGAAGCAGGCTCCCTGCTGATCAGAGAGCCTGAAGCAGGCCTCGATCCCAGTACCCTGGGATCATGACCTGAGCACAAGGCAGAGGTTTAACCCACTGAGCCACCTTGGCTCCCTAAAGTTTATTTCTTAAAACATATGTATCTGACCTCTCCTTTTGCTTTCTTTAACAGAAATCCTCTCTTACAGCATAGGTGGTCTGCTTAGTAACTTTTGCTCATTTCATGCACTATCCTGCCTTCTTGTCAACTTGATGTCCATCTCACTCCCACGAGGAGGAAAGAAGTCCTTTTGCAATGCTAGCACCAGAAGTATGAGCTCCTAGAAGCAGGCCCTACCTCAGAAGGAAAGCTGGATGTCAGCAGCTTTAGTGCCATAGCTCTTGGTGGGGACAGAAACTTCTGACCAGTGTCCTATGGTCATTTTAGTCAACAACCTGCCAGAACTACCAACCTATATAGAAATGGTACAAGAACCTAGAATTGGAGAAAGTGGGATTATTTGTTTTCTCTTTGTGATGTTTCCAATGTACAATAAACCTCCAGTATATATTACATTCAGTTTAATAACCAATTGCTCTGTTTTTCCTGCTAAATAATCATGGAACTTATTTCACTACTCTGCCTAAGTCTGTTGGAAAATAAATCATGGTTGATACTATTTCCTACCCAGAGAGTTGATTTGAGAGTGGAATGAACATTACATATAAAAGGTTATAATCACTTCAACTAGATTGAAGCTCCAATAAATGAAGAATCACCTCTGTTTTGTTCACCAACAATTTCACTAAGTCTGGTACATGGTAAGGGATCATTAAATATTGGTCATATGAATGAAATCTCCTTGGGGACTCTTGTCTTTCACCCTTCACATTTGTATAGTGCTACAAAGAACTACTTTGGAGCTAATACTTCATAATGCACACAGAAAGTAAAATTGAAATGGCTTAAAGATCACTAGCAATTTTCTTTCTTTTTTAAAATTCTTTAAATTCAGTATGGTTAACATATTGTATTAGTTTCAGAGGTCAAATTTAGTGATTCATCAGTTTCATGTCACACCCATTCTATGCTCATTCCATCAAGGGCCCTCCTTAATGCCCATCACCCAACTATTTTTCCTTTTATTTCAATAAAGTAGGCAATTCAAGTCATACAAATATATATTTTGCAGTGCATTCAATACATATTTTTTATATATTGAGTGGAAAATAATTGATGTGTTGGGGTTAATGTAGAACGTGAAATCAGCAATAATACCTGGCTTTCTAAAATGTAACACAGAGGCCCCTGGGGGAGAAGGAAGGTTTTGGAGAAGGATGTGGGCCTTTGGAATGAGGCCAGAGAATCCACTCTGCTCTTAGAATGCCTTAGGGAGTTGTCTTCCAGCTTTCTTAGCCCAAACAGCCACCCTGTGATCTAAGAGATTATGTGTTGTCCCTTAGGCTATGTTTAGTAGAACATGCAGATTAGCATATTTTATCTTTCCATTAACAGATCCTCCTAGTTTCAGTAAGACCCCTTGTCACACATCACATGCTTCAGAAACAGTGATAAGGATTTATGGTTATCCTGAAGGACCAATAAGAGCAGGAGCAAAGAAGAGAAAAGGGTCTTTGTCTCTGAGCATTGACCCCCTTGCCTTCTCCTCTCTTTCACAACAAAATTTGGAATAATCTTTAATCCATGGCTACAGGAACACTGGGCATTCCCAGCATGATATCATTATGAGTTTATTTTTCTTGAAGTACATTTAAGTTAAAATGTTGCTCACTGATATTCTAAGCTTCTCTCTTTACTATACAACACTTACCCATTTTTCTTCTTCACCTAGTTGGGTGAAAATATGATTATATTTCTTTTATTTTTTTATATTAATATTGTCTTAAACACCCATATGCCAGATTATACCCAGAATCTGTGGGGGTCTTTACCTTTTTCCTAGTTTATCCAGAACCACACAAGAATTCTCAGCTGAAAAAGAAAACGTCTACCTTCCAAATGCCTACTTCTGTCTTACATCTTCAAAACACATCATCACTGGAGAAAAAAATGGAGAATGTGGTCAGGTGGTCACTTTCCTGATAGACTGTGTTTTTTGACTTTCATGTCATGTGAAACTCTTGAAAGTGTCCCCACATTTTAAATAAATCTCTGATTATTCTTGCAATTATATTCTTACTGATCCAGACCACAGATGTCAGTAGTGCCCCATTC
Source organism: Taxidea taxus jeffersonii (assembly GCA_003697995.1). Lineage (NCBI taxonomy): Eukaryota > Metazoa > Chordata > Mammalia > Carnivora > Mustelidae > Taxidea > Taxidea taxus. The sequence continues at coordinate 48,035 of RCUC01168022.1, forward strand.
ATGAGTTTCCAAAGTTCCAGCTTCACACTTTACTTTGTAATTTCATGTTCAGACATCTTTCAAAGAACTCCCTTACATGCCAGATAATCTTTATGGAGAGATGAAACCATTTCAAACTATCAGAGAACTCTTAATACAATTAAATACCAAAAAAAAAAAAAAAAAAAAAAAAAAAGAGTGACTTAAATATATTTTGTTAAGAGAATTCTTGAACACAACGCAAAATTATTTTATAGTTCCAGAGTTTGAGATCTGTTCTAGAAGCCATTTAATTCACTAAGATTTTACCCAGAGACTCAGTAGGCACATGTCTGAAAATAACTCATTCCACTTTCAAAAGGGAATATTTTTAACTTTTTCTTTCTCTTATTAACATTTCAGTTGCCCAAAATAGAATCTGTAAACATAATTTTGTTATATTCCATCTTTCCCTGGCATATTATACCTATTTGATCACTAAGTCAAGTTAATTGATACTTAGAATAATCATTTTTCCCCCTCTCTCTTATATCCAGTATTTTAGCTCAAATATATATGATTTTATGCCTGGAAAAAATTATAGTTGTGCTCTTCTTTTTCTTTTTTTTTCCCTTGTCCTCTAATTATTTGACATGTTCTCATTTTATTCCCTCACTTTACAATACTGAATCTAGCAAATCCCAACTTGAGACAGACACAATGCTGGATCCTGAGAACAATGCAGACCTGTCTTTGTCTTTAGAGCTTAGAGCAGTAAGAAGCATAATCATAGTGAAGAGTAATGGATCCTACTTGACAAAGTACTAGGTTTGAGGAGAGACTGTAGTAAGGGACATACTTAAGGGACATAAGTACTTAAGGGACATAAGTAGTTTACAGATGAAAAATAATCAGAAAAGGCATTTCTGAAGAAGTTTTGTTTAACCAAATTAAGAAGAATTTAAATGAGCATTTAACATATGCAACTAAATTTCAAAGGGGGTGCTTTTCCAAGTATGGACAAATGGATAACCATTTCATCTATATAATGCAAGGAAACCACTAGTGATAATAGTATTGATTGAAATAGCTATAACTTAATAGAACATTAATTATTATTTTAGTAATAGAGTGAAGCTTACTTTGCATCTATGAAATAATGATCAAAGAAATTAGAATGATACTTTTATTTTGGAGGAAGTGTCAAATATGTTAAAGCTATTTAAAGATTTATTAAGAAATGATCACTAGAGGGGGCACCTGGGTGGCTCAGTGGGTTAAGCCTCTGCCTTCGGCTAAGGTCATGATCCCAGGGTCCTGGGATGGAGCCCCGCATCAGGTTCTCTGCTCAGCAGGGAGCCTGCTTCCCCCTCTCTCTCTGCCTGCCTCTCTGCCTACTTGTGATCTCTCTGTCAAATAAATAAAATCTTAAAAAAAAAAAAAAAGAAATGATCACTAGAAATATTAGTCCCTGCTTTCCTTGTCCAGTCTAATTGTGAATTTTCAGATTTGTGTTCTGTATTTGGGCAAGTTCACATCTTTAAAATAACTAATGTTTAAGCTCATTAGAAACTATTTTTTTTTTCTATCACCAAATAGGTTTTGAGACTTTTGTCATAGTCAGTATATGGCAAAAGCTCCAAGGCATCAATGTGTAATGCAGAATAAAGTGATGATCAAGACATCTGGCTGAGCATAAACCCAGATCAGGTGTGGAATCTGGCAAGCCTTTTACTATTTGTGTTACTTTAAACAACTCATATAGTTCCTTTAAGCTTTAGCTTCTTGTAAAATGGAAATATATTTACTATCTGTATCGGAAAAGAGATATAAAGTTTAAAATAGGCAATATATGTCAAACATTTAACATAGTGCCCGGAATAATAAGCATTCAATCAGTGTTTGCTGTGACTTCTCAGGACAACACCTTTTATTACCATTACTACTAGTTGTATTATTACTACTACTATTTCTTTTATTATTAATGCTACTATTATTACTACTCTTATTTCTAATACTACTACTATTACTAATTGACATCAGTCAAACTAATCGGATTTTAATCCAGTACTATGGTATCAAGAGTTGGATCTATTCTAGACAAAACAAATTTGGAGTCAAGGGAAATAATGCAGCTTAGTTTTGTATTTAATTTTTCTGAAATTTTGAAATTCTATTGAGTTAGTATCTACATTTGGTATTATATATGTTATTAGCCCAGTATTATATGCTTACATAAATATACTAAATTTCAGAATATCTCTTCAAAATATTTTCTCTTAGGAGTGTATAGTCAAATACATTTGTAAAACACTAGTCTAGCAAGAATACAAGCAAACAAGTAACATAGTGTAAATATTATAATAAATCCTATAGCAGAGATATAGATATTAAAGTCCCATGTAAAGAAAAATATCTAACCTCACTTTATGTTGTATATGACTTATGGGACCATGGCTGGTCAGCACCATGAAGTCTACCCACAGCATCATCGTGGTGATGAATTGAGCCAATAATATTCTATCAGGAATTTGAATTGGGAATGTGGAAACAGAATCAGTTAATTTATAGCAGGATCAGAAGCTGAAAAGACAAAGGGGATTCATTTAAAGCAGGTTCCAGAAGATATAAAAAACTGAAGATATAAATAACTGAAAGTAATGAAAACATAGATGACGTAACATGGAGAATGGAGAGAGAGAAAAATGTGAGATGCTTGAAGGAGCAACAGAAACAGCAATAGAAATATAGATAGATGCTGAGTCACCACAAAAAGAATAAATTCATGCTACTGAGGGCACAAAGAGATAATCGGATCCTTAGAGTTCTTGTGCATCCTCTAGTTCTAAATTATATTTTATGTTTTTGGAGGCCCTGGTATATTGCAGGTCCTGGAATTCAATGAGATTCTGTTGTCTTTATTTCCATGTGTACTTTCTTAAGTGTGCCCCCAATTCTTTGGAGTAACTTGATTAATCACTAAGCCTTTGTTGAGCAGGTTCAAAACTCAGCCCTCAAAAGCAAGTGTTGAAGAAACATAACTTTAATTATTCTACTATATAGAGAAAATAAATCTTGGTTAATTCTGTGTAGTTCTAGATACTTTAGGGCTCCCCACTGTTGCCCTTGACACTCTGTTCTATGGCTCTCAGGTACGGACAGGGCAAGAAGCAGGGATAGTTCACCTGCTGACTGGTTTTCTTCTCTTCCTGCTGGCATTCATTACATCCACAACAGGAAACGCCTTAGATTTTTGATATCCAAAAGTTGTTGCCATGTTTTTCCTTGCTTCCAATTGCAGAAGTGGGAGCTATGGAAATTTAATGAAACTGTACAATTTCTTTCACCATTCCTATGCTTTTCTCAGGAACAACATTAAAACACTTTAAACTTTGGGAGCCTCTGAGAGATTTACTCAGACTTATCAAGACTGCTGTCTTAGGCATTTTCTGAAACTGGTTAGTTGTCTTCCATACAGTCCTAAGGCAAAGGTACATCTCCGAGACCTCAAAATCTAAGAGTTTATTGCCTCTCTGCCTCCACTCTGGAACTTGTTCCAAGTTTTGTTGAGGGGGAAATCTTGAGCACATTTCTCATTCATTCTTTTTTTTTTCTTTTTATTTAATCTTTATTTAAACATATAATGTAACCCCACCACCCTCTCCCAACCCCTCTTCCCCCCTACCCCCCTCAGTTTGTTTTATGACATTAAGAGTCTCTTTTGGTTTGTCTCCCTCCCGATCCCATCTTGTTTCATTTTTTCTTTTCCCTCCTACACTGTTGGTGGGAATGCAAGCTGGTGCAACCACTCTGGAAAACAGCATGGAGGTTCCTCAAAAAATTGAAAATAGAGCTACTTTATGACCCAGCAATTGCACTACTGGGTATTTACCCTAAAGATACAAACGTAGTGATCATTCATTCTAATTCAAAGGAAATTCTCTTGAAGGGGGAGAAGTTTTTGATCATTCTTTGAGTCAATTAAATAACCTCTCCTTGAAGGTGCCAGAATGGAGCAAGTACATTTTGCAATATTAGACTTGCACTTTTAGAAAATAGCTCCTAATTTCAAAATGTCAGACCATTTCCACTTAATAAATGAGGCTTATTATATTTTCTATCAAGTCACTGACAGACATCATTTTGGGAGATGGTAGGAACTTCATTTGGCAAAGGTACTTTTAAGAAAATTGACATAGGGGCGCCTGGGTGGCTCAGTGGGTTAAAGCCTCTGCCTTCGGCTCAGGTCATGATCTCAGGGTCCTGGGATAGAGCCCTGCATCAGGCTTTCTGCTTGGCGGTAAGCCTGCTTTCCCCCTTCTCTCTCTGCCTGCTTGTGATCTCTGCCTGTCAAATAAATAAGTAAAATCTTAAAAAAAAAAAAAAGAAAAAGAAAAGAAAATTGACATAGTAAGGTGTTTCTCAAAGGTGAATAGCTAACCAGATTTGATAATAGCAGTTATCTATTTATCAATGCAGTATTATAAGAAACGTTCATCTAGATATGTATTGTATATCACTATAGCAATAGCAATGACCAACTTCCTTAATTATTTACTTTAGCTATTATTTACTTCCATTTTACAATCAGCCATTTATTTGATATAAGTAATCATTTAGCCTTAGTAGTTATTAAGATTTTAGTGTTCAAATCCAACATATTTCTCAAAATAGCAAAATTATAAATATTATGATACTAGAGACTAGAGGTCTGGATGAGTTTTCCATTCTTTCCTGAGGGAAGTAGTTTATTTAACCATACACCCGGTTTTGTTGTTTTTGGTTCTTTTTTTTTTTTTTAAGTTTTATGTTTTTATTTAAATTCCAGTTAGTTAACAGGCAGTGTAATATTAGCAATATTAGCTTCAGGTATACATCAGTGTTTTGTTTTGTTTTTTTAAGGTTTTTTTTTTTTTTTTTTGAGAGAGAAAGAGTGTGTGTATAACTGGGGGAGGGGCAGGAGCAGAGGTAGAGAGAATCTTCAAGAGACTCCCTGATGAGCAGGGGAGCTCAACAAGGGGTTTGATCTCACAACCCTGAGGTCATGACCTAAGCTGAAGTCAAGAGTCGGATGCTTAACTGACTGAGCCACCCAGGTGTCTCTGGTATACACCAGTTTTTAACAGAATGTTATTAATTTTGACTTCCCCTTACCAGAAAAACAGATGGTTTGCTTTCTATTACTTTGAAGATTTCTAGAAAGGACAGAGAATAAAATGCCTTTAGTTAGGCATTGTAAAAAAACAAAACAAAACAGAATATTAGAGAATCCAATAGATTTGGGATCCAACAAATTTAAGCCAGTGGCTTCTGCCATACTATTCCCTCTGATTCCTACCCCTGGGTGTTATATCATATTGTCTGTGTTAGCATATAGTATTTCTAGCTACCTTTTATTGTTATAAAACATTATAGTACCAGATATGGTTTTTGTATTCTGTACTGTTTTTGTTTCTTTTCACAGGTTCCCTCCTCCAATCTCCTCTTTACCATCTGCCTACTGTATTGTTCTCCTTCTTGAAAAATGAACTAATGCCCAGAACAGGAGGAAGCAGAACAGTGAGAACATTCAGAGGCAGGAAAGAGCCAGGAGAAATCTGACTGAGCCAGGATAAAGATCTGGTTTCAACAGGTACTAACTTCCTACTGTGCGCAAGGCACAAGGAAAGAAATACCACCCAGTTGGTTTCCCTTGTGCCTGGCATGCAGAATCATTTCATAAATAATAAATGACTGAAAAGCTTCCTTTGCTACTTAGGGGATTATGAATTGTTTGAAGAGGGGACATGTTTTCTGTGAGGTTTAAGTCTAAGTGTAATTTTCTGTTGTACTCCTGTTGTTTATTTTTGGTAGTAAGTTTCCACTCAACTCCCTTGATGGTGGCAGGGAAGCAGCATACCAAGACATGTGCTGCAGAACTCTAGAAACAACCTGGACAAGTGAGACATGGGGCAGTTTACCTAGGTCTTATAGGAACCTGGAGTGGCAAATACAAGAGGGGCAGCTGGTACTGGAATAAAAGATCCTGGGCAAGTCATGGAGACCTGGAAGCTACAGCAGAGAAGCAGAGATAATGGAATCTAAGCTCACATCCTGTCTTGGTAAACAGAGATATCTTCAGTGGGCACTTGGTACCAGCTCTGAGAGTCCTTACCCACCTCCTGACACAATGTAGGTCAGACATATGCATTCTTTATCACATCAGAAGGGTTATGCTAATGTGTTATTCTTGTGAGCACACTATTCATTAAAAAGGTGAATGACTATACCATTCTACCACATTTCTCTTGTTTTAAATCCATCTCTTTCTTGATAGTCTGAGTCCCTCAAGAGCAGGACCATCCCGTGTCATTGACTGCCCTCTTTTCCTTCATCCTGTGCTATGTTCAGTGACTGGTGTGTAGTAAACAATTAATACATGTTTATTTAATAAATAAATACATTTAAAGCAATTTACAACCTAACTCCTCAAAAAGTAACTGAAATTGAACCTCAGTAGATGGCCTGAATTTCAGCAGTAACATGAAGGTGATGTTTACAGATGGCAATGAATTCAGATTCAGAAACCCTATGGTCCATGAGGTAGTTTTGTCAGAAGGAGGCATTGATGGGTGATAGGTTTCTTATCCAGAGGGCAGGGGTCTGGAGGATAAGACAAAATGAGTGAAGAGGAGAGGGAAATACAGGTTTCCATTTATGGAATGAATAAGTCATGGGAATAAAAGGCACAACATTAGGAATATGGTCAGCAATGTTATAATAGCGATATAATGAGAAAGATGATAGGTACACTTGTGGTGAACAGAGCATAATGTATAAACTTGTCAAATCACTACGTTTTATACCTAAAATGAATATAACATTGTGTATCAACTATATTCAAATTAAAAAAAAATAATAACTGCAACCATTCCAGATTTCTCTTTGTGTTCCTATACCCCTTTGTTCATAGCATAATAAAACACAAAATCTTAATTGGATTATAGTCCATGTTTTATACCAGCCTAAGGGTATTTTTAAAAGCATAACTCTTTCTTATGTTTTACCTAATTCCTAGCAAATACATTGTCTTGACCAATAGGAGAACAGTAAACTAATGTGTGCTAAATTCTGAGATAAATCCCTTATTGCTTTCAGTGTTGTTACTAATATCAGAAAACCTTTGTTACCAAAATCATTTAGAGTTGGTCATGGATCTTCAGTCCTGATGCTTGTCATATCACAAAACTTATACATCTTGTATAAATCTTGTATACATACTGTTAGGCAGGAGATAGGTAGTGTACCACAATGTATTGTACAATACATTGTAAAATATTTGTTAAAACAAATATATCTTGAAACATAAATAGATAGATTTAAGCTATGGATTGAATAAATGTCCAACACTGAATTCTTTCTCCCCATACATGTTCCACCTTTTCCATTTCCCCTAATGATTTAGAGCTGCAAATCCCAAAGGCAGGAGCTAAAATCCTTCTCTCCCCTAACCATCACATGTAAAAATCACTAAATTTGTTGTTCTAAATACTTAATATTTCTAAAAATCTATTGTCTTGTTACCATCTCTCATCCTTTGGGTTTCAGTTTAGCTACTTGCTTCTCAGAGGTCTTGCTAAGTCCTCTCCACAGGGGAAAGTCCAATTTATATATATGCCTAAGATACAGTGTATATAATTTACAGACTGTATTAAAACAATTTGACTTCTACCTCTGCAGTCAAATGCTCTGCCACTGAGCTATACCCCCTGATTTCTACCTCTGGACTAGCTCATTTTTCTTTTGAGGGTAAGAATTACAATATATTTTGATCCCCACTGCCTATCCTACTACTAGGTTTTAATAGAAAGCCATTGTGTTATACTGAAAATAAATTAAATAATAAATAAAATTTTAAAAAAAGAAAGCCATCAATCCACTGTCTTCTCCAAATAAATGTAAAGATGATTCTTAAAACTTGTTTCATTTTATATAAAACACAACTTTTAAGTAATTTAAAATGATGACTGCAAATTTAATGATCTTCTAGTACACATATGTATATTTATGGGCTAAACCTATCAACAATAATGTGAATATTCAGTAATGCTTTTTGTGGAGCCTGTGTTCCTGCAATTCTGCTAAAATCAGAATTGAAAGAGGTGTTGTCATGCAGATTTGATATGTTCTAAACAGTTTTCAAATAGGCGTGGATCACAGAATATTTTCTTTCCAATTGATATCTAAATAATATGATTTGACTTTTTGATTCATTTGCTTCATGTCCACATTCATTCATTGAATTCAGTTAGCAGACATTTACTGAATAGCTGATTGACGTATGAAAATCGCAGACCTTCAGTGTTTTATAAAGAGAAATAAACTCACTCTGAACATGCTTACAATCTGGTAAGAAGAAAAAGGAAAAGACATGGATACAAACAGAAGAAGTTTTATTGCAGTTAAGATATACATACTGAGATTTTAATGAAGTCAAGCAAAAAAGGAGTGGCTAGTTTTAAGAAAAGGAAGGGAAAAAGCATTTGTGATAAATAAAGCTGGACTGGAGGCAGAATTAGATCAGCGATGATACCCTTCAGGGACATACCTTAGTAAAAATAACCCAGGGTTCTTACTTACCTTATTAATAGTTCACATTTATATGGTTTTTAATTCTTAGCATCTGTGCTGATGTCTGTCCTTTTTCTACGCTGTTCACATGGCTTTATTGATTCGATATTAAGGAATAACTGGAATTATTATTTGACCATTGCCTCAAGGAGAATCTCATCAGTAATGTCATGAGACTACAGTTAATCTGATTTGTCAGTGTTCAACATTTAAGTTGGCTAATGAGGTAGGCAGAATGATGGCCCGCCCATGATGCCTACATCCTAATTCCTGGAATCTGTGAATGTCTTAAGTTACATGGCAAAGGGAAATGAAAGTTGCAGATGAAATAATGTTGTCTATGAGCAAACTTCACAACTGGAGTAATCTGGATTATCTAAGGGGGTGCAACGTAATCATAAGGGCATTTAAAAGTAAAAGAAATGGAGAGATGGCAATATGACAAGGATTCAACCCCGGGTCACTGACTATTGAGGACAGAAGAAAGAATCATGAGCTAAAAAAAAGCAGGAGGTCTTCTGGAGCTGGAAAAGATAGGAGATAGATTCTCCCATAGAGCTTCCAGAAAAGGATGAAGACCTGACTACTTTTCTATTTTTGGCCAATGAGATCCATGTCAAATTTCTTGTCCAGAGAACCATAAAATAATAAATATGTCTTGTTTTAAGCCTCCAAGTTTGAAATAATTTGTTGTAGCAGCCATAGAAAACATAGTTATCTTCAATAAACTTCTCTCATTTAGGAATTTGAGGTAATATTTTTCATTAGTTTTTCCTGGCTTCCTGGATTTTTAGTTACTTTAAAACTAAAAATTACAGGCCTAGCTGTTCAAATGTAGCTTCAATTTAATCAGCAAATATTTCTGGGGCACTTGTTATGGACTAACACTTTCTTTTCTCATAAAACTTTGTCTGATAAGAGAGTAGGATAAAAGGCATAACAATGACTTTTTGATATTTTGGTAAGTACAACCTAAGGAAATCCCATGTGCAATATTAAAACAAACAAACAGGGCGCCTGGGTGGCTCAGTGGGTTAAAGCCTCTGCCTTCGGCTCAGGTCATGATCCCAGGCTCCTGGGATCGAGCCCCGCGTTGGGCTCTCTGCTCAGTGGGGAGCCTGCTTCCCCCCTCCCCTTTCTCTCTGCCTGCCTCTCTGCCTACTTGTGATCTCTATCAAATAAATAAATATTTAAAAAAAAGAAAAACAAAAACAAAACAAAACAAACAAACAAACAAAAAACCAGAAGACCTAAACTAGTTTGAGAGGAGTTAAAAAGATGTCCATGAAAAGCTTATATTTAAGTAGTGACCTCAACAAAGAATAGAAATTATCTATAAGTAGGACTGGGTTATAGAATCTAGGGATCAGAAACTGTGAGATAAGCCATCAAGTGGGAAAGAGGTCACAAATTTCTGCCCAGGGAGATGAAAAAAAAAAAAAAACAAAAACAAAAAAACAAAAAAACAAAACTATATTCCCATGTTCATTCCTAGATGAGCCTTCATTCATATCCCCCAGTGATCAATGTTTTCTACCACAGTCTGCTTAGAATGCATTTTTTCCCCTCATGGTCATACATCCATAGTTTATCTACTTTTCAGGATCTGTATAAAAAAACATCTCCTCTCACATTTCACTGCTGGAAACAGCAGTTTCTACTTCCTTAGTGCCTACTTCCTTAGCACTTTATCTTTTCCTCTCCTATGGCATTTATCACTCTCTCCTTTGTGGTACAGTTATTTTTGAGCATTTCTTACTTCCCAGACTAGACTATAGATTTTAGCTTTTCAAGTGTTCTTGGAAAGTGTGAAAGGGCAGAAAGCAGCATATGGTGTGATAGCATGGAGTGTGATACAGAGATTGAGTCTGAAAAAAAGTTGAAAACCAAAAAGCAGGAACATGCTGAACAGGGATTAAGAGCTGAATGAAGGCATTGGTAACATTTTAGCCTTTTCAATTTCTCACAAACCCTGTAGCCACATATGGATAATCAGTTTCTCAGTTAAACAATTGTTACAACTGCTATTTCCAATTCTATGTCAATTACTTTAATCTGGAGATAAACTACAATGTTCTATTTAAGTCAATGCATCTAAAGGATTTCAACTCTGCCACCAAGTGAGCTGGCACAGTAGTGATAAGCATATACCTAATGTGAGAACATATGGGGAAAAAGTGTAAAATAGAAAGAGTTAACCGAGTTTTTGCTACTTAGCACAGAATATCTGAATATTTGAAAACACTCCCATATTGCATATAGATATTTTAGTAATGGGCAAATTCTGAAAGTTGTAATTTTAAAAATTAAAGATTACAGATCTTCAGTAAGAAACTGTACAATATCTTACTATATATGTCAGGATATGCTGTTATATTGTGATAAAGCTAAAAAAGTCAATGTTTTAAAGCAATTAAAAAATACTTCTCACTCTTGCTACAAATAATTCAAAAGTTGCATGGGGTCTCTTCGTAGTCCTCATTCAGGGACCAGGAGATGAATCCCCAGCACATAGAGTGAGAGTATTTTCTGTGGCTGTGGGAAGAGAGAACATGAATAACTGATTTTGCAGTACCCTTCAGCTGCATCTTATTGACATAATCACCTTCCGTGATGAGATCATCCTGTACTTCAAGGAAGTAAGGTCATGTAATCCTCTCACAGCCTCAGGAAAGGGATAGTGGAAATATTGGTGAGTAGTAATATTTACTATTATCAACATGCACTTTTTAAATTGCATTTTAAATAAAAGTGTTAAGAGCCAAACAGTAAAACAAGACTAAAGAAAAACCTCATTGTTCAATAGTGGAAGTGACTGTTACATGTATAACTACTACTGGAAAATAAGGATTAAAAAATTAGGCACATCTCCTAACTTTTAGTGAGATTTATACCGGACAATCCAAATTCCACAGTTGATAATGAAAGGTGCTGATGTACAGAAGAGTGACGACTAATAATTACAGAGGAAATATCATTTAGTGATTGGTAGTTTGTGACACTAAAGAAACGATAGACTCAGGAGGAAGAAAGGTCAGTGGGTGCTAAAACCAGCACGAAAGGTTGAATAAACCTGGATATTTCCATGAAATCTGATTTTAATCACACAGTTTACTTGCTGTTCACAGTAGGGGAAAATGTGGCGTCACAATGGAGAGATATAGCTATCTCCGTCTCAACCCTGCGGATAACCTTATCTGTACTCACTGGGGTCAGGGGGATAAATAGATTTGAGTCTTCATTACATAATGTCACCTGTGAATTCTTCTTGCCAAATATGTTTAACCTGGGTCTACTACCTTCCTATCTAGTTTTATTTGTATGATATTCAGAAAATAGAGATAGGAATTGCATGGCAAACACACACTGGATTTATTTGTTCAGAAAACTTCAGAAGATGAGATATTTTACAGTTTAACTGACCCAACCTCAACAAATTAGTGTCATAAGAAAACAAAAGTTAGGGAAGGGGGGGATTATTCTGGTGAGAATGCATTTAAGAATTAAAGCATCCAAATGCAATCTATCTGGTCGTTGATTGAATCCTGATTTAAAGAAACTGATTTTTTAAAATTGAGGAGATTTGAATATACTAGATGAAATAATTGTTGCTCATTTTTATGAATGGTAATGGTTTGGTAGTTATATAGTAGAAGAACCCTGTTTTATATAATTAAGATCCCTTAAGATACTTGGGGATAAGATACAATGGTGTACTTAACCTATTTAAAAGTATTTCAGCAAAAATTAAGTGAATACTGCAAAATGTTAACTGTTCACTCTGAGAGAAGGGCTTAATTGGTCATTTGACTAGGAAGATTAAAAAGATTGGCCAGGGGGCACCTGGGTGGCTCAGTGGGTTAAGCCTCTGCCTTTGGCTCAGGTCATGATCTCAGGGTCCTGGGATCGAGCCCCACATCGGGCTCTCTGCTCAGCAGGGAGCCTGCTTCCCCACTCTCTCTCTGCCTGCTCCTCTGCCTACTTGTGATGTCTCTCTCTGTCAAATAAATAAATAAAATCTTTAAAAAAAAAAAAAAGATTGGCCAGGCCCGAGTCTTGTTTTGTCCACACTTGAGGTTGGAAATACGTGATCGGCCCAACTCAATACATGGACCAAGAATAAAAGAGCCTTGTTTTCCAGAAGAAAGTCAGGAATCTGGTTACTTGAAGAAATACAAATGGATTCTGTATACAATAGTAGCCAGTGATGTATATTAGAGAGCAGTGATTAGTACTCACATTCAATGAATGAATAGTTGTTGAATTCAGAATGAATAAATGAGATAATTTAAGTGAATATTTAAATAACTTACAATGATCATGCTTTGTAATAATAAATTTATATCTTCCTACAAAAATGAATCTTGGCAGATTCAGCAACACCGTCTTTACCATAGTTAAAAAAAAATGGAGCTGAATAATATCTGGTGAAAGTTGCAAGATAATGGCTTAAACTAAGCCATTTAAACACAAGTATCAAATATATACAACTGGATGAACTTCATTTGCTTGGCACTTTTTTATTTTAAAGTAATTTTATTTATTTATTTGACAGAGATCACAAGCAGGAGAGAGGCAGTCAGAGAGAGAGTGGGGGGTAAGCAGGCTCCCTGCTGAGCAGAGAGCCCGATGCGGGCTCGATCCCAGGACCCTGGGATCATGACCCAAGCTGAAGGCAGAGGCTTTAACCCACTGAGCCACCCAAGTGCCCCTGCTTGGCACTTTTAATTCTTTTAATAACATAATGGCTCTTTTTCAAGATAAGAATTAATAGCCTCTGATCTCAGTCAATGTTTATAAAATTATCTAAGGAAATGTAGTTTTTTTTTTTTTTTACTTTATTTAAGCTTTATTTAAACATATGATGTAACCCCACCACCCTCACCCAACCCCTCTTCCCCCCACCCCCCTCAGTTTGTTTTATGACATTAAGAGTCTCTTTTGGTTTTTCTCCCTCCCGATCCCATCTTCTTTCATTTTTACTTTTCCTACCACCTTAACTCCCACCCCCTTTGCATCTCCACTTCCTCATATCAGGGAGATCATGTGGTAGTTGTCTTTCTCCATTTGACTTATTTCGCTAAGCATAATACGCTCTAGTTCCATCCATGTCGTCGCAAATGGTAAGATTTCATTTCTTTTGATGGCTGCATAGTATTCCATTGTATATATATACCACTTCTTCTTTATCCATTCATCTGTTGATGGACATCTAGGTTCTTTCCATAACTTGGCTATTGTGGACATTGCTGCTATAAACATTCGGGTACACGTGCCCCTTTGGATCACTACGTTTGTATCTTTAGGATAGATACCCAGTAGTGCAATTGCTGGGTCATAAGGTAGCTCTATTTTCAATTTTTTGAGGAACCTCCATGCTGTTTTCCAGAGTGGCTGCACCAGCTTGCATTCCCACCAACAGTGTAGGAGGGTTCCCCTTTCTCCACATCCTCTCCAGCATCTGTCATTTCCTGACTTGTTCATTTTAGCCATTCTGACTGATGTGAGGTGGTATCTCATTGTGGTTTTGATTTGTATTTCCCTGATGGCCAGTGGATGCCATCATGTGATGTGATGTGGAGTGGATGCCATCATGTGAAGTGATGTGGAGCACTTTTTCATGTGTCTGTTGGCCATCTGGATGTC